>JAJPUD010013411.1:0-24122 GCA_023553655.1 Myrmecobius fasciatus
GCATTCCTGGTATAAATCCTACTTGGTCAAGATGTATTATCCTGGAGATAATTTTCTGTAATCTCATTGCTAAAATCTTATTTAAAATGTTTGCATCCATATTCATAAGGGAAATGGATCCATAGTTTTCTTTCTCTGATTTCATCCTACCTAGTTTAGCTATCAGCACCATATCTATATCATAGAAGGAATTTGGTAGCATACCTTCTGTCCCTATTTTTTCAAATAGTTTGTACAGTATTGGAACTAATTATTCTTTGAATGTTTGGTAGAATTCACATGTAAAACCATCTGGCCCTGGAGATTTTTCCTTAGGGAGTTCATTAATAGCTTGTTCTGTTTTTTTTTCTAAAATGGGGCTATTTAAATAATTTATTTCCCCTTCTGTTAACCTGGGTAATCTATATTTTTGTAGATATTCCTCCATTTCATTTAGATTATCAAATTTATTGGCATAAAGTTAGGGAAAGTAACTCCTAATTATTACTCTAATTTCCTCTTCATTGGAGGAAAGTTCTCCCTTATAATTTTTGAGACTAACAATTTGATTTTCCTCTTTCCTTTTTCTGATCAAATTAACTAAAGGCTTATCTATTTTGTCGGTTTTTTCATAAAATCAACTCTTAGTTTTATTTATTAATTCAATAGTTTTCTTATTTTCAATTTTATTAATCTCACCTTTTATTTTCAGAATTTCCAATTTGGTATTTAATTGAGGGTTTTTCATTTGCTCTTTTTCTAGTTTTTTTTATTGTAACCCTAATTCATTGATCTTCTCTTTCTCTATTTTATGCAAATAAGTATCTAGAGATATAAATTTACCCCTTATAACCACTTTGGCCGTCTCCCACAAATTTTGGTATGTTGTCTCATTATTGTCGTTGTCCTGGATGAAATTATCGATTGTGTCTATAATTTGCTCTTTCACCCATTCATTCTTCAGGATTAGATTATTTAATTTCCAATTAACTTTTGGTCTATTTTCTCCTGGCCTTATATTACATGTGAGTTTTATTGCATCATGATCTGAAAAGGATACATTTACTATTTCTGCTTTTCTGCTTTTGATTTTGAGGTTTTTATGCCCTGGCACATCATCAGTTTTCACATAAGTTCCATGAACCACTGAGAAAAAAGTATACTCCCTTCTATCACTATTCAATTTTCTCCAGAGATCTGTCATACCTAACTTTTCTAACGTTTTGTTTATCTCCCTATCTTCTTTCTTATTTATTTTGTGGTTTGATTTATCTAATTCTGAGAGAGCAAGGTTGAGATCCCCCACTAATATAGTATTACTGTCTATTTCTCCTTGCATCTCTGTTAGTTTCTCCTCTAGGAATTTGGATGCTATACCAATTGGTGCATATAAGTTTAGAATTGATACCGCTTCATTGTCTATGGTAGCCTTTAGTAAAATATAGTTTCCTTCCTTATCTCTTTTAATTAGATCTATTTTTGCTTTTACTTGATCTGAGATAAGGATTGCTACCCCTGCTTTTTTGTTCACTTGAAACATAAAAGATTCTGCTCCAGCCCTTTACCTTCACTCTGTATGTATCTCTTTGTTTTAGATATGTTTCTTGTAAACAACATATTGTAGAATTCTGGCTTTTAATCCAGTCTGCTATCCGTTTCCGTTTTATGGGATAGTTCATCCCATTCACATTCACAGTTAAAATGACTATATTAATATTTCCTGCCATCTTATTTACCCAAAGTTATATTTTTCTCTTCCCTTTCCCCTTACTCCCTTGCCCCATCCCCAGTATTTTGTTTTTGATGACCACCTCCCTCTAACAGTCCTCCCCCTTTAGAACCCTTCCCTCTTTTTTACACCTTTCCCCTAATCCTTCTATTAATTTATCTCTTTCTTTTCCTCCTTTCCCTCCTACTTCCCTATACAGAGGGTCAAGTTTTTCCCTGAAATCAAATGGTTTTGATTAACTCTTTTAGAGCCCAATCTAATGAGAGCAAGATTTACACAATACTCATTGCCCTCCCTTCTTTCCCTCAATTATATTAGATTTTCTATGTCTCTTCATGAGATTTTGCCTTATTTTACCTCCTCTTTTTTACTTTATTTTACCTCCCCCTCCCCCCCTTTTTTTTACAGTATGATATATCTTCCACCTCTAATTTCTTTTCAATTATTATAAAAGTAAAATCAAATTATACCCCGATTCTTTAAGGATACCCCTAGTAGAGATATAGTTCTCGAGAGTTCTTTCCTTTTTACCTTTTTATGCTTCTCTAGAGTTCTGTGTTTGGAGGTCAAATTTTTTGTTCAGATCTGGTCCTTTCATTAGAAATAGGTGAAATTCTCCTGTATCACTGAATGACCATCTTCTTCCCTGGAAGATGATGCTCATTCTAGCTGGATAACTTATTCTTGGCTGTAATCCAAGTTCTTTGCCTTTCAGAATATCTGATTCCAGGCCCTTCGATCCTTCAATGTGGAAGCTGACAGATCCTGTGTAATTCTAATGACAGTTCCTCGGTATTTGAACTGTTTTTTTTTCTAGCAGCTTGTCATATATTTTCCTTGGTTCGATAGTCCTGAAATTTGGCCACAATATTCCTTGGGTTTTTAATTTGGGGGTCTCTTTCAGGAGGTGATCGGTGAATTATTTCAATGCCAACTCTGCCTTCTGATTCTGAAACATCAGGGCAATTGTCTTTCATGATTTCCTGGAAGATAGCATCAAGGTTCTTTTTTTTTTTTCATTGTGACTTTCAGGGAGTCCAATAATCCTTAGATTGTCTCTCCTGGATCTGTTTTCCAAGTCAGTTGTTTTTCCAAGGAGATATTTCATATTGTCTTCTATTTTTTTTCATTTTTTTGTTTTTGTTTGACTGATTCTTGAAGTCTTATTGTGTCATTCATTTCAATTTGTTCAATTTTAATTTTTAAGGTATTATTTCCTTCAGTTATTTTTTAGCTCCTTTTGTAACTGGCCAATTGAATTTTTTGGTTCATTTCATTCTTTTTCCATTTTGCCAATTTTATTTTTCAATCAATTGTTGTCTTTTTCCAATTCACTAATTTTGTTTTTCAGTGAATTGTTGTGTTTTTCCAATTCACTATTTTTATTTTCTAGTGAGTTGGTGACTTTTTCCAATTCACCAATTTTGTTTTTCAATGAATTGTTGTCTTTTTCCAACTCACTATTTTTATTTTCCAGTGAGTTGGCGACTTTTTCCAATTCACCAGACTTATTTTCCAGTTTTTCACATCTCTGTTGCAGGGCGATATTTCCTTCTTGCACTGCTCTCAATTTACTCCCCCAATCTTCTAGCTCTCTTTTGAGATTCTTTATGCAATCTTCTAGGTAAGCCTTCTGAAAGGGAGACCAACTGAAGTCCACCTTTGGGGCTTCATCTGGGATTGTTTTCAGAATCTCAGGATCTGGGGACTTCTCTACTTTCTCTCTGTAAAAGCTGTCTATGGTGAGAGCTCTTTTCTGCTTCTTGCTCATGATTTTCAGCTGAGGTATCAGTCACCAGCAGGGAATTCTGCAGTAGCAATTTCAATTTGCCCTGGGGCAGTTTGTCTAGTTGATTTCTGGTCTGGGGCTGATCTTGCTAGATCTGCACTAGGACCACACTTTCAGCTGCTCTCAATCCACCCTTTACCAAAGGTAGATCTACCAAAGCACCTGCCCGCAAGCAGAGCAAAGTGGCCCAAAGCGTCTCCCAAGGACTTCCTGGCAGCCTAAAATCTTCTGGTCCTTCCCATCACTGTACTTGCACCCCAGCTGCACACTGGCGTCTGAGCACTGGGAGCTGCTTGATCCCCTGCCCGTCTAAAACTGACTTCAGGAGTTCTTTCAAAGTAGATATTTGATAGAAGTGCGTTGTAGTCCAAGTGTTTGGTAGATCCTTCACTCCAGAACCAATTCGGAGGCTCAATTTGTCTGGGTCTGAGGGAAGGTCTCAGGAGCTCACAGAGGTCACTGTCTGCAGTTTGCCGTCTTGGCTCTGCCCCCGAAAGTAAGTTTCTGTAGGAAAATTTCTGATTCATTTTTGTATTTTATGTTTCTATCCTCACCACTTAACACACAGTGCCTTCATACTGCTTTCTTAATCGAATGATCTATCTAGTCTAATCCCCTTATTTCAGAACTAAGGAAATTAAAGTGTGAAAAGATTTGAGTAGTGAATAACCTAAGATAATACAAATAGTAAGTGACTGAGCCAAAATTCAAATGTGGATCCTCCACCTGGATCTGAATACAATATCCTTTTTGAAAAATGTTTGTTTATTTTTTAGACTATAAATGTACATTTATTGTTTACTTATTTCCTTGTGAATCATGTTGAAGGGAAAAATTAGAATGAAAATGAAAACACTAAAAAACAAACAAACAAACAAACAAAAAGGTGAAAATTTCATGCCTTGATACATACTCAGTCTTCATAGATCTCTTTTGCTTTCTTTCTGGTGTGTTTGGTGTTTTTCATCCAAAATTTCCTGGGATTGCCTTGGATCACTAAATTTCTGAGAAGAACCAAATGGACATAGTTGACCATCATACAAACTTTATGTTGCAATGTACAATATTTTACTAGTTCTCCTTGATTCACTCAGCATCAATTCATGTAAAGCTTTTCAGACTTTTCTAAAATCATCCTGTTCATCATTTTTATAGAACAATAATATTCCATAACTTTCATATACCATGACTTATTCAACCATTTCCCAACTGATAGACATCTACTCACTTTCCAATTTTTTTGCCACAATAAAATGAACTGCTACAAAAATTTTTGCACATGGCTTATATTCTTATAAATTTGAGTCAATTCATATATATTTCAGAAATGAGGACTTTACAATAAGCACTGGCTCTAAAAATTTGTGCTCAACTTTTTGCTTCAATTGCATTGGAAAATTGACTGTTCATTGGTTTTAATTTAATGTAATCAAAATTATTCATTTTACCTTTCATGATGTTGTGTAGTTCTTTTGTGGCCATAAATTTCTCACTTCTTCAAGCATCTAATGAGTAAATTATTCCTTGCTCTTTTAATTTGCTTATAGTATCACTCTTTATGCCTAAATCATGAACCCATTTGACCTTATTTTGGTATGGGATGTAAGAGGTAGGTCTATGCTGAATTTGTGACACACTATTTTCCAGTGTTTGCAGCAATTTTTATCAAATAGTGAATTCTGATTCTAGAATCTGGAGTCCTTGAGCTTATCAAAGAGAATATTATATAGTCATTGATCATTATGTCTTGTGTACCAGACCTATTTCACTGATCCACCACTCTAATTTTGAGACAGTACCAGATGGTGTTGATGACTGCTGCTTTATAATAAAGTTTTAGGTCTGGTACTCACAGTTCTTTGCCTTTTTCCTGCATTAATTACTTTAATAATACACTATCTTGTCATTATAATACACTACTCCTCTCTCCTATCTTTCTTGAGTTAGAATCACCAAAACACTTACAGAACTTTAGGTGCAATCACATTAAGATTTGTCCAAGGACAGAAAAGTGTTTTCTATTTTATTTCCTATACTTTCAATACAATTCCATTGAAATGCCTATTGTAAACTTGTTGGAAAGAAAGCACTAGGATAGTTACTCTCTCTATGTGTGTGTACACACATATGCATATACATATACATATACATATATATATATATATATATGTATATATATACATAAAGAAAAGTCAGTCTTTAAACTGGCTAGGGCAAATATTTTTTAGGTATTTTTACACAATCACATAATGTCTTTAGGAAAGTGTTTACAATGACTGCATTTTGTTTTTCAATGAATTGTTGTCTTTTTCCAACTCACTATTTTTATTTTCCAGTGAGTTGGCGACTTTTCCATTTCTAAATGACTGCATATTTGAAATTTAGCATTGCATGGGCATCATGAATGTTATTTTTTTCCTATAAAATCATCTATTCTGGCATCTTTCCTATTAAGTGGAGTATTTTTCTAACAACTCATATACATGGTCTAATATATCTGTCTGCAGATTATCCCCACCAATTTTGTATTTAGTTACTGGCAAAAGAAAATTGCAAATTTGTCGACTTCAACATGCATAATCAAGGTCATATCATTTGTAATAATGCGGGCAGTAGTACAATGTGCCTACTCTATTCAAACAAGTGCTTGTTTATCTTTCTTGTGTAGGAATCACACTCCTGTCATCTCAAGTTTTTTTTTTTATTCTGAATTACAAAAATATCCAAAAATAAAAATTTGCAAATATAAAAGAAACCAGAAAATATTATATAAGAGAGCCTGAATCCCTATTACATATATCTTGATTCATTTTTTAAAGAAAGATATATAATAAATACAATGCTCCTTTCAAAGTTGTCCTACTAATCAGTGTTTCCTTCTGGACTTTCAATTACACTCTTTTTTTAACAACAGTATTGCCAATTCTATTTCCCCAGACAACTAAGTGAAAAAAAAATATTTGTAATATATGAGGATTTATTTGTCAAACAAAATAAATCTAAATATTTGCAATCTCTAAAAATAAATGTCAGTAGACAGAGACAAGATGGCGGAGTGAACACACGATTCTGTGTCCTCCTCTGACCTTCTCTCAAATCAACAGCAGATTAAGCCTCTGAATGGATTTTTAAGTCAAAGAACCCAGAAATATTTAGATTAAGAAACATTTCTTGCAGAAGGTAACTTTGAAGAGCTTCATAGCAGGTCTGTTTCAGTGGGGCAGGGTGTCGAGCAGTTTGTGCATACTCTTTGACCCAGCAGTGTTTCTATTTGGCCTATATCCCAAAGAGATCTTAAAGGAGGTAAAGGGATCCACATGTGCAAGAATGTTTGTGGCTACCCTTTTTGTAGTGACTAGAAACTGGAAATTGAATGGATGTCCATCAATTGGAGAATGGCTGAATAAGTTATGGTATATTAATGTTATGGAATATTATTGCTGTGTAAGAAATGACCAGCAGGACGATTTCAGAGAGGCTTGGAGAGACTTCCGTGGACTGATGCTGAGCGAAATCAGCAGCACCAGGAGATCATTATACATGGAAACAAAACTATATGATGATCAATTCTGATGAACATGGTTCTCTTCAATAATGAAATGTTTCAAATCAGTTCCAATTGTTCAGTGAAGAAAGTCATATACATCCAGAGAGAGGGATATGAAATGTGGACCACAACATAACATTTTCATACTCTCTACTGATGTTTGCTTGCATTGTGTTTCCTTTCTCAGATTTTTTTTCTTTTTGATATGATTTTTTTTTTGCACAGCAAGATAAGTGTGGAAATACGTATACCTATATTTGATTTGTCAAGTATTTTAACATAATTAACATGTAGTGGACTTCCTGCCATCTAGGGAAGGGGTGGCAACTAGAGGGGAAAAATTTGTAATGGAAAGCTTTGTAATGGTCAGTGATGAAGAATTACTCATACATATGTTTTGCAAAGAAAAAGCTTTAATAAAAATAAAAATAAATGTCTCCTTTTTTTTCATTCGTTACCCTGTCAGGATATGGTTAGCTTCCTTAGCATTTCTCTGGTGTTGGAGATTTCATTAACAAGAGTCTTTCAAATTTGTTGTAGAGAGATTATGTATTATACATTTGCATACAAATGTAAATACATATAACATTTACATAATCATCAATGATACAATCTTTGAAACCGTAAGAACTGATAATGTAACTAAAAAAAGGGAGTGGAGTTAGAAGGAGAAGTAGAAAGGCAAGAATTTTATGTTCTTATGTAGTCCACACAATTTAGAAATATGAGGACATGATGATGATGGATGATGAAACAGAAAGGGAGACTAAGAAAGAGAAGCCAGACAGATAGGAGGACAACCATAAGAAAATAATGTCAAGAAAAGTGGAAAAGAGAATCAATAGGAGGATAATTGCTTCTCATACATTAACATTGCTTAATGAATACCGAATAAAGAGGTAAAATATTATCGAATACTTAGAAACCTCAAAACATTTTGCATTGTAAATAATTATTTTTTAAAGAAGCAAGAAAAAAGTCATTTGATTGAATAATGTGCCTAACATGGAACAATGGGAGGAAGAGAGAGGAAGAGAAGAGAAGGAGCTGTTAAGAAAAGGGAAGGAGGAGGATGAAAAGAGAGAGAGAGAGAGAGAGAGAGAGAGAGAGAGAGAGAGAGAGAAAGAAGTAAACACATAGAGAGAAGTAGACACACAGGAGAGAGGTAGACAGAGAGAGAGAAACAGAGACAGAGAGAGAGACAGAGACAGAGGGACCATATCTTAAAGGTCAGGATTTGATTTGTTAGTAATGTCATAATCAACTAATCAACTGTCTTTATGACATTGTATCACTGTTATAGTTCAAATGCAGATTACAAATCACATACACATATATGTATATATATATATGTACATACATATATATGTGTGTATACATAAACATACATAGACATATAAGGATAAAAATGGCAATATCCCGCATTGGATCATAAATGGTTCCCTTTAAACATTTAAAAAATGAACTGTCCTTAAAAATGCAAGATAGAAAAAGTAGACATTTACTGCAATTTCAATAAAAAATGTTAGTTATTTGAATGATATTTTGCAGTTATCCTAAAAAGAGGCTGAAATATTTTAGGAATTACTTTAGTAACCCAGTACTTGATTCCCTTGTCAAGTACAAAGGCATGAGCTAAAGGTTACTTGAGAATACAAGTTCATTTGCAAAATCTTAGAGAAGAGAACAATGTTATATTAAGGGCTGTAATACTTCAGAAAACTGCAATAAAAAGAAAAAGAAAAAAAATGAGTTTACAGAGAACTTACATGGTATCTCATGCCTTACTTTTATCAGTCCTATGAGGAAAATATTATTATTGTCATCCCCATTTTTGAAAAGAAGAAGAAACTGAGGCAAAGAGGTTAAATGACTTAGAGTCATAAAGTAGAAAAATATCTGAAGCAGGATACAAAATCCAATGTTCCTGGTTTCTATGAAAGGCACATCTGAGGAGGCGAAAGGAATTAAATGAACTCAATTCCTATTTGACCTTAAAAGTATGAGCTGATCTTTCTTTACTAATAATGATAGCTCATTTTCTTACTTATTTCCTATCAGAGGTATGCACATTAATTATATAAATAAATGCTTAAGAATTCTTTAAAAAGAAAATGAAGTAGCAGCTAGAAAGTGCTAACTACTCAGTTATTTTTACATACACAACACTGAGACTGTATCGGTATTTGCATTATCTCATCAATGCAGACAGCCAAACTCAAAAATTTTGACTGAAGATGATTTATATAGTGTTTTGAATTCTTAATTCTGCTTGTTTTATCCAATAAAATTAGCTGGATATTGACCAATATCCAATTCATTTTGTATAATGTATGGTAATTCCAATCCAATACAACTCATATGTCAACTATACAATTGGCATTATTACTTTTAGGTACTTACTAGGTAGAAACCATTATACTATATAACAAAACTGATGCTTTTTAAATTGTATACACTATGACATTAATGTGAAGATTCTTGTCATCTTTGTTACTCTCACCAAAATATACTAGTATTGTCACCTTAAAACAAGTCTTCAGTTTAAGAGTTTGTCGATTTAGTCAGAGTATGTATGAAATAAACATCATCAGAAACAGCACAGAAATAGCATTTTGGATAGAATTTTCAAGTCTTTATAAAGCTGATCTTTGTATACAACCATTTTCTTTTCTCATTGGTACTTGCTTCATTTCTGATTTTATCTAAGGAGGAGGGGTGACTGAGAGATGCTAGATGATGAGTTGCTAGTAAACAAGCAAGACAAATACAATTTTGTTCCAAGGCATAAAACTCAATAAACAAACTTTCAAATCTGATAGTCATAAGCCAAAATGAGAAAAATCAAAGAATTTGATATAGTATTGGCACAGCACCCTTGCCTCCACATGTGTTAATCTAGGCAATAACTTCAGTCTTTGGTGCCATAATTCAACTGTAGAGACTCAATCACTCTTGATAGTACTGATCCTTTGAGTGATATACTAATTGATCACCAGCTGATGATGTTCATTAATGATGAATCACACTAATCTATCATTTGCTGTGTCACACAGGTGGTATTTTAGATTAATTTTGTCTGTGCAATGACCTGTGATGATGATGCATTACTCAAAGGAAAATGCAATTTTGAGAGAAATGAATTTTGGAATTAAACATGTAGTCAGGTCTTTGTGTCTTTTTTTGAAAAAAATCTTAGAGTGACACAACTTATAGCTGCGATGTGTAAAATAAAACCAAGCATATGCCGCAGTGCTTTTAATATGAAAAATAACCCAGCCTCTATTCCACATAAAGTAAAAAAAAAAAAGAACTTCAGAAAACATCTACAGCTTCTTATTTTTTGTCATGCTGAATCTCTCTGGCTCTGAAAATATTAGATACATATAGAACACTACTATGTGTACTCAATGTTGTATAGAATTATCTCCAGTACAGATATTCTGACAGTGTCATTTTTATTTGTATTCTATATTCAGTTTAGGTTGTTAAAGCAAATATATGCTGAATTACAATTAGTGGGTACTAAAACTTTTTGAGTTAATCAGAAAAATTCATTTGACTCAGTGAGTTGAAGCAAAGTTTACAAAATTGTCATGGATATTATAGTAAGCAGATGATTAATATCATCACTACCACCCCCAACTAAAATGAAGGTGTTTTTAGCAATTTAAAATAAAATATTTTAGAATATCATAATTTGATTATGATGGTTTACCAAAAAAAATTATTGTTCCTTTTGACAACTGAATTTTCACCTTTAAACTGTTGGATTCTTGTACACTGTCATTCACAATTAATTCTGCTATTAACTACCCCTTTTCCTTGTACTTCCTCCAGGTAAAATTATACTTATTTTTCAAGATAGTGTTGTGACAATCAAAATAAGTATCTTATATGAAAGTTTGTATCATAATGTAAAGTGCCAAGTAAACACAAGAAAGGGACAATGTAGCATAGTGAATATTGAGAAGCAGTTTAGAAATTGGGAACACATAATTTAAGTACATTTTCTGTCCCATACTTGTTGTGTGAATTGGGCAAGTCAGTTAAGCAAAGTTTCAGAGAGATAGGAGAATTTCCATAACGGGGATTTACCTAAACAAATGAGCCCACAAGTTCATATACACATAATTATTATTTTTTTAAATAGCCATTTTAAACTTTATTCTTTAAACTCATTTAGATTTTTGGATAGAATGCAAATATCATCAAAAGAGTATTTCCTTTATTAATTTACAAATGACATGACTAATGGCCACTTTTATTAGCCACATATGTCTGGCATCTTTGAATACAGAAAATATGTCACCATGTCTTCCTTGTCATTTAATATATTTTCCTTCCCAAGAGGGAGAGGGCGGAGACAAGATGGTGGAGTGAAAACGTGACTCTCTGCATTCTCCTCCTAACTTCTCTCAAACCAACAATAAAATAAGCCTCTGAACTGATCTTCAAGTCAACAAATCCAGAAATATTTAGACACTGCTTTCTGAAGAACTTAATATCAGGTTTGTCTAATTCAGACAGAGGGATAAACAGTGAACTCGGGTGTAGGCCAGGAGTGGGGGTGGGACTCAGCTCAGCTCATCTGTTTTGTTTTTTTTTTTGGTTTTTATTTTTTTTTTATATAAAGCTTTTTATTTACAAAACATGAGTGATTTTTCAACATTGACCTTTGCAAAAACTTATTTTCCCCAAGCTTTTCCCCTCCTTCCCCCCACCCCCCACCCCTAGATGACAGGTAATCTAATACATGCTAAATAGGATAAATTATATGACAAATACAATACATGTATACATATCTATACAGTTATCTTACTGCACAAGAAACACCAGATCTAGAAAGAGAAGAAGAAAAAAACAACCTAAGAAGGAAAACAAAATGCATGGAAACATTCACAGAAAGCGTTAAAATGCTGTGTTGTAGTTCACACCCAGTTCCCACTCAGGTCAGCTCATCTGGCAAAAACTGCAAACTCCAAACTCCAAACACCTGGAGTTTATATGAGGCACTCGGGACACTCTGCGCTGATTGGGGGCAGGTGTTCTCACAGACTTGCCTTGTTTAAGGAGTAATTCGGGAATTAGTCCTAGCCCCCACCGGCCCAGCACCTTAAGTTAATTTGCTGAATTGCCCCAGGGCAAATAACTTCAGCCACTGTTTTTTCCAAGCCTTAAAGAGACATCCACGCTGTCTAAAAAAAAAAAAAATGAAGAAGCAAAAGAGAGCTCTTACCATAGACAGCTTCTATCAAGAGAAAGAAGGGATGACCCCAGATCCTGAGGTTCCTTTAGACAAAACTCCACAGGAAATTATTAAGGACAATCCATGGTCCACTTTTCAAAAGGCCTTTCTGGAAGATTGCATAAAGAACCTTATAAGAGAGCTGGAGGATAAATGGGAAAATAAATTGAAATCAGTGCAAGAAGGATACAATATCTTGCAAGAAGGATATGATGCCCTGCAAAAGAGATATGAAAAAGACACCAATTCATTGAAAAATAAAATTAGTGAAGTGGAAAAAGACAATAATGCACTGAAAAATAAAATTAGTGAAGTGGAAAAAGACAATAGTGCACTTAAAAATAAAATTAGTGAAGTGAAAAAAAGAGTGCAATGAACAAAATGGCCAGTTATAAAAGGAGCTTAAAAAGGTAACTGAAGAAAACAACACTTTACAAATAAGAATTGAACAAATGCAAGTGAATGACTCAATAAGACTTCAAGAATCAGTCAAACAAAAACAAAAAAATGAAAAATTAGAAGAAAATATGAAATATCTCCTAGGAAAAACAACTGACTTGGAAAATAGATCTAGGAGAGACAAACTAAGGATTATTGGACTTCCTGAAAGCCATGATGAAAAAAAGAATCTAAACACTATCTTCCAGGAAATCCTGAAAGAAAACTGCCCTGAGATTGTAGAATCAGAAGGCAAAATCACCATTGAAAGAATTCACCGATCACCTCCTTAAAGAGACCCCAAAATTGAAACCCCAGGGAATATCGTGGCTAAATTTCAGGACTATCGCACTAAGAAAAAGATTCTGCTAGCAGCTAGAAAGAAACAATTTAAATACCATGCATCAATAATTAGAATCACACATGATCTGTCAGCCTCCACATTGAAGGATCAAAGGGCCTGGAAACAGATATTCAGAAAGGCAAAGGAACTTGGATTACAAGCAAGAATAACCTATCCAGCTAGAATGAGCATTATCCTCCAGGGAAGAAGATTGTCATTCAATGATATAGGTGAATTTCACCTATTTCTAATGAAAAGACCAGATCTGAACAAAAAATTTGACCTCCAAACACAGAACTCAAGAGAAGCCTAAAAAGATAAAAAGGAAAGGACTCTTGAGAACTTTATTTCTACTATGGGGATACTTAAAGTTTGGGGGTATAATTAACTAAATATTACTTTGATAATATAAAAAAGAAAACTAGAGGGGGAAAGGTTGTCAAACTTGGGAAAAGAGGGCAAAAGTGGTAAAATAAGATAAAAAAGGAGGTAAAAATAAGGTAAAATCTCTTGAAGAGGCAAAGAAAACCTAATATAATTGAAAGAGGGGAGGGAGATGAGCATTGTGTAAATCTTACTCTCATCAGGTTGGGTTCTAAAAGTGTATATCAGACACTTGATTTCACATAGAAATTTGTCTGTTGCTAGAGGGAAGTGGGAGGGAAAGAAGGAAAAGAAAGGGATAAACTATTAGAAGGGAAAATAGAAGAATCAGGGGAAAGGAGTAAAAACAGGGGGAGGAGATCTAAAGGATGGTGGATTGTTTGGGGGAATGGGGTCATCAAAAGCAAAGTACTGAGGAGGGGGGAAGTGAGAAAGGGGAAAGGAAAGAAAACACATAACTTGGGTAAATAAGATGGCAGGAAATAAAGAATTAGTTATTCTAACTGTGAATGTGAATGGGATGAACTCTCCCATAAAGCAGAAGCAGATATCAGACTGGATTAAAAACCAGAATCCCACCATATGTTGTCTACAAGAAACACATCTAAAACATAGTGACACATATAGGATGAAGGTAAAAGGCTGGAGCAGAACCTATTATGCTTCAGGTGAACAAAAAAAAGCAGGGGTAGCAATCCTTATCTCAGATCAAGTAAAAGCCAAGATAGATCTAATCAAAAGAGATAAGAAAGGAAACTATATTTTATTAAAGGGTAACATAGATAATGTAGCAATATCAATACTAAATATATATGACCAAGTGCAATAGCATCCAAATTCCTAGGGGAGAAATTAAGAGAGATGCAAGAAGAAATAGATAGCCAAACTATACTAGTGGGGAATCTCAACCTTGCTCTCTCAGAATTAGATAAATGAAACCACAAAATAAACAAGAAAGAAACTAAGGAGATAAACCAATTGTTAGAAAAATTAGGTATGATAGATGTATGGAGAAAGTTGAATGGAGAGAGTAGGGAGTTTACTTTTTTCTCAGCAGTCCATGGAACCTATACAAAAATTGACCATATGTTAGGGCATAAAAACTTCAAAATCAAATGTAGAAAGGCAGAAATAGTAAATGCATCTTTTTCAGATCATGATGTAATAAAAATCACATGCAATATAAAGCCAGGAGAAAATAAACCAAAAGTTAATTGGAAATTAAATAATTTAATCCTGAAGAATGAATGGGTGAAAGAGCAAATCCTAGACACAATCAATAATTTCATCCAGGAGAATGACAATAAGGAGACAGCATACCAAGAATTTGTGGTATATGGCCAAAGCGGTTATAAGGGGCAATTTTATATCTCTAGATGCTTACTTGCATAAAATAGAGAAAGAAAAGATCAAGGAATTGGGCTTATTATTTAAAAAAAAAACTAGGAAAAGAACAAATTAACAACCCTCAATTAAATACCAAATTGGAAATTCTAAAAATAAAAGGAGAAATTAATAAAATTGAAAATAAGAAAACTATTGAAATAATAAACAAAACTAAGAGCTGGTTCTACGAAAAAAACAACAAAATAGAAAAGCCTTTAGTTAATTTGATAAGAAAAAGGAAAGAAGAAAATCAATTTGTTAATCTCAAGAATGATAAGGGAGAACTTCCCTCCAATGAAGAGGAAATTAGAGCAATAATTAGGAGTTACTTTGCCCAACTTAATGCCAGTAATTTGGATAATCTAAATGAAATGGAGGAATATCTACAAAAATATAGATTGCCCAGGTTAACAGAAGAGAATATAAATTATTTAAAAAGCCTGATATTAGAAAAAGAAACAGAACAAGCTATTAACAAACTCCCTAAGGAAAAATCTCCAGGGCCAGATGGATTTACATGTGAATTCTACCAAACATTCAAAGAATAATTAATTCCAATACTATACAAAATATTTGAGAAAATAGGGACAGAGAGTATACTGTCAAATTCCTTCTATAAGACCGATATGGTGCTGATAGCTAAACCAGGTAGGGTGAAAACAGAGAAAGAAAAACTATAGACCAATTTCCCTAATGGATATTGTTGCAAAAAATTTAAACAAGATATTAGCAATGAGATTACAGAAAGTCATCCCCAGGATAGTACACTATGACCAAGTAGTATTTATACCAAGGATGCAGGGATGGTTCAATATTAGGAAAACCATGAGCATAATTAATTACATTAATAACCAAACTATCAAAAACCATATGATTATCTCCATAGATGCATAAAAAGCATTTGATAAAATCCAACTCCCTTTCCTATTAAAAACACTAGAGAGTTTAGGAATAAATGCGCCTTTCCTTAAAATGATCAGTAGCATCTATTTAAAACCATCAGCAAGCATCATATGTAATGGAGACAAACTAAAACGATTCCCAATAAGATCAGGAGTAAAACAAGGCTGCCCACTGTCACCATTACTATTTAATATTGTATTAGAAATGTTAGCTTTAGCAATAAGAGAAGAAAAAGAGATAAAAGGAATCAGAGTAGGTAATGAAGAAACCAAATTATCACTCTTTGCAGATGACATTATGGTATACTTACAGAACCCTAGAGACTCAACTAAAAACTATTAGAAACAATTCACAACTTTAGCAAAGTTGCAGAATTCAAAATTAATCCACACAAATCATCAGCAAGAGATACAAAAAGAAATTCCATTCCAAATAACAGATGATAGGATAAAATATTTGGGAATCTATCTGCCAAGGAAAAGTCAGAAACTATACGAACTAAACTACAAAACACTTTCCACACAAATAAAATCAGACGTAGTCAATTGGAAAAACATTAAGTGCTTGTGGGTAGGCAGAGAAAATAGAATAAAAATGACAATACTACCCAAACTATTTTACTTATTTAGTGCCATACCAATCAAACTCCCAAGAAATTATTTTATAGATCTAGAAAAAATAGTAGCAAAGTTCATTTGGAAGAACAAAATGTCAAGGGTTTCAAGGGGATTAATGAAAAAAAAGGCAGATGAAGGTGGCCTTGCTGTGACAGATCTAAAACTATATTATAAAGCAGCGGTCATGAAATCCATTTGGCTGAGAAAGAGAGCAGTCGATCAGTGGCATAGGATAGGATATCAGGACAAGCTAGGTAATAACGTTAGAAATTTAGGGTTTGATAAACCCAAAGACCCCAGCTTTTGGGATAAGTACTCAGTATCTGGCAAAAACTGCTGGGAAAATTGGAAACTAGTGTGGAAGAAATTAGGGCTTGACCCATACGTAACACCACATACCAAAATAAGATCTAAATGGGTTCAAGATTTAGATATAAAGAGTGATTTTGTAAGCAAATTAGAGGAACGTAATATAGTTTACCTCTCAGACCTGTGGAGGTGGAACCAATTTATGTCCAAAAAAGATCTGGAACTCTTAATTGAACACCAGATAGATAATTTTGATCACTTTAAGTTAAAAAGTTTCTGTACAAATAAAACTAATGCAGACAAGATTAGGAGGGAAGCATCAAATTGGGAAATCATCTTTACATTTAAGAGTTCTGATAAAGGTCTCATCTCTAAGATATATAGAGAATTGTCTAATATTTATAAGAATTCAAGCCATTCTCCAATTGATATATGGTCAAAGGATATGAACAGACAATTTTCAGATGAGAAATTGAAACTATTTATAATCATATGAAAAGGTACTCCAAATCACTATTGATCAGAGAAATGCAAATTAAGATAACTCTGAGGTATCACTACACACCTGTTTGATTGCCTAAAATGACAGGAAAAGATAACGATGAATGTTGGAGGGGATGTGGGAAAACTGGGACACTGATACATTGTTGGTGGAACTGTGAACGGATCCAACCATTCTGGAGAGCAATTTGGAGCTATGCTCAAAAAGTTATCAAACTTTGCATACCCTTTGACCCAGCAGTTTTTCTATTGGGCCTATATCCCAAAGAGATCTTAGAGTAGGGAAAGGGACCCACATGTGCAAGAATCTTTGTGGCAGCCCTTTTTGTAGTTGTTAGAAAACTGGAATCTGAATGGATGCCCATCAATTGGAGAGTGGCTGAATAAAATATGGTATATGAATGTTATGGAATATTATTGCTCTGTAAGAAAAGACCAGCAGGACGATTTCAGAGAGGCCTGGAGAGACTTGCATGAACTGATGCTGAATGAAACGAGCAGAACCAGGAGATCATTATACACAGCAACAACAATATTACATGATGATCAATTCTGATAGACATGGCTCTCTGCAACAAAGAATTGTCTCAAACCAGTTCCAATTGTTCGCTGAAGAAAACCATATACACCCAGAGAGAGGGATATGAAATATGGACCACAACATAACATTTTCATGCTCTCTATCGATGTTTGTTTGCATTGTGTTGCCTTTCTCTGATTTTCTTATTTTTTTTCTTGTAGATAGGGTTTTTTCTTGCACAACTTGTCAAGTATTTCAACATTATTAACATGTGGTGGACTTCTTGCCATCTAGGGGAGGGGAGGGGACTGGGGGTAAAAGTTGTAATGGAAAGCTTTGTAAAGATCAAGCAATGCTGGGAAACTGCCCATACATATGTTATACAAATAAAAAGCTTTAATAATTATATATATATATATATATATACATTTTCCTTCCCAAATATATCTTCCTTCTCACTAAATATTTTACTCATTTTAACAGTGATCAGGAGTTAATATGCAAACGTTCAGGATACTTTATTTTCTCCTTTACCACTCTGCATTGAACTATGAGCAGATATCATTTATACTCTTTTATCATCCTCTTTTTATAGGATCTTATTAATTCATTAATTACTATTATAACTGTGCATTGATAGTGCTCATCAGAGTTATCCATTTAGCAATATTTTGAGTTTTGCTAGCTAAAAGAAATATTTTTTTTATTTGGTTGATTTTATGTTGTGAAAATTGTTTTAAAGTTCTATATAAAATGTCCCTTTTGGCATCTGTTGCTTTATCCATTTCTTACTTTTATTAGAATAGTTGCAAAGAAGAAAGAAAGGCAGTGACTGATTAAAAAAAAGGAAATAGTGCTGAAGTAGAATTGTTGGTACTTTTCAAATAATTGCATGTTGAAATTGAAGAACATGGATGAATAAATGTGATTCTAAAATTAAGAGCCTGAATATTTTTGTAGGATAGTCACACCATTAATAAAAATGGAGATACTTGGGGAAGAAGGAAGATAAATAATGACATCTTACTTTTATGCCTTTTATATTATGTGCATATCTTTTTACCAGTATTAAATTATCTGAAATGAGAAAGGTGATTAAGCTTAATGAAGAAAAGCTTTATGTTAATTAATTTTTCTTGCAATACTTTTTACTGCTGTATGTACATATTTTGCTTATACGTTTCATCATTTTCTTCTATGAGATTTACTAGTTAATTTATATTTTGATTGATAATTTTCCTTGATAGTTATACTATCTATTAAACAACCTGTAAAAGTTTTGTTAGCTCAAGCTTTTTCCTCCTAAAGTGAATAAGCATTTATTAAGTGTCTACTATATGCCATATGCTGTGCTAAGCACTGGAGATCTAAAGAAAGGCAACAGCAAAATCATAAGAAAAAAAATCAGGCCCTGCTCTAAGGAAGCTCACAGTTTATTTCAACAGTGTAAAGAAAAGAACCATGAAAACAAATCAACTGAAAGTTAATGTGAAATTAGAATGAACAAATTTTGTCCCCAAGAAGAGATATGAGGATCAACTTCCTTTTGTAGGAGGCCTTTTTTGGTCTCCCACCTAATAGAGCATTCCATCTCTTCTATGTATATCTTGTTTTGATTGTTTTCAGTAGCTTTCATGTTATGGCAGTTGCTGAAAATAATTTGCTATGAAAAAAAAACAGTGCAGTATCAATGCACCATTTTAAATATATAAATAATCATTGTGATTTAAAAAAAATAGTGATATGGTCTTTTAAAATTCTTGAGAAAGGTATAATATGTGGCTAATTAACATATTTTTCCTCATTTTATGAAATAGAATAATTACTGCCTAGAAACCTGTGCTTTCTACATTTAGTATCTTATGTTTCTTATAGTCCAGTACACAAGAAATTTACAGGGACCGATATAAGCCAGCAAAACACAAATATAAATATACAAGGAAGGGTATCTATATAACCAGATTTCCCAGAATTACATTGTTTTAAAGAAAATTCTACTATTATTGAACCAGAAAGAGTAGCAGCCCTGAACTTGGACTTTTTCTTTCTTTTGCTTACTGATGAAAGGCAATCTAATGAAGAAAGTGAAACTATAGTTGTCTTTAAAACATTTGTTATAGCATTAACATTTCCACTTCTTTTCTGTTGTGACATTGATAGTCTAAATTAATAATTCATCATTGTGTATACAAATGTTATGATGCATATTATAGTTACAACATGTTTGTATAAAGAAACCTTCCAAGCAAAGATGACAGTGACTAATGTTTATGCTAATGTTTATTAATTCCTGAATTCTCACATTAGGTAGATCAATGTTATTTATTTATTTATTTGTTTGTTTGTTTGCGCTGAGGCAATTGGGGTTAAATGACTTGCCCAGGGTCACACAGCTAGAAAGTGTTAAGTATCTGAGACCAGATTTGAACTCTGGTCTCCCTACCTTCAGGACTGGTGCTCTATCCACTGCATACCTAGCTGCCCCCTAGATCAATATTATTTAACCAATATTTTCTGACTTAAGTAAACAATCTTAATGAATGAAAATATAGAATAAATTGTCTGCTTTGAAATACAAGATTCACCTAATTTAAGTACCCTAATTATATAAAAAATGCAAATTCACCTTAATTTTCCAAAGAGCTAAACTTAAGAAAATTTAATAATGGATACATAACAAACATTAGTAAGAGAAATAAGATTATTAGAATAATTTTTCAATTGTTATTTTTCTTCCCTCAAACCTTTATTACTATGTGTTTTATGTTGGACACTAATGTAACAAGTAGAAAGATCAATGTTACTTCAAAACATCAATAATGGATGATTTGAATTTGAGAGGTGCTCTCTAAAAGTAAACAATTTGAAAATCTTTCCACTTTAGTGAGCAATTTTGTGAATTGTTTTAAATAAAAAAAATTAAAACCCACCACAAAAAACCCAAATAAAAAACCTAACAAATAAAAAAAAAACAACTAAACAGTATGACAAAAAAATCTATCGATCAAAAAAAAAAGAAAACTTCAATAACCATTCAGTTTTTGTGTATGTTATTATTTAAACTAAAATTATGGTTTCTAAAATCTAAGGAACTGTTTTTGATTCCTAACACATAATATCCTTTGTGATGTTTATCAGCACTTAGTTTTTTGAACCCCAATTTTTATATTGTTATATATGATAAACAAGTGGTAATCAGCAAGGGAAGACATCAGCATTAATCAGCATTTCAGAGAGGTTTATTTTATTTTATTTTATTTTAGAAATTAGGATTATAGCTGGGATTACAAAGAAGTCAGTAGAGTCAAGATACAAATATGAGGAGAAATAATTCAAGAAATGAAGGTCAGTGAAAATGCCCATAGATGGGAAATGGAGTATTCTTTGTGAGGAACCAACAGGGGCCAGGATCATTAGATTGCAGTGTGTTCTTTGTGTGTGAGTGTGTGTATATATATATATATATATATATATATATATATATATAGTATGAGAAGGCTGCAAAAGTAGGAGGATGTCAAGTTGTGAAGAACTTTACACAGTATATAAATTATTTTATACCCATTGCTGAAGACTATAGAAAATGACAGAAGTTTATGGAATGGAGAGTGAGGGGGTTGACTTGAACAGTTCTGTGTTTTAAGTAGATAAATGTTACAGTTGAGTGAAGCATTATTAGAATGGAGATAAACTTGTGACAGGGACATAAACTAGTAGGTTACTGTAACAGGGTAGCCATGAGGTGATAAGAACCTACCTAAGAGTAGTGAAAGTATTATGGAAGAAAATGGGAGGGGGGGGCTTATTTTTTTACATTTTGTGAAGGTACAACCAACAGGACATGGCAACAAACAGAATGAGGTATAAAAGAGATGGATATTTCAAGGTCAAGATGAAGTAAGGGAGTGAAAAATCATACTTCAATTGTAAAATGGAAACTTGTAAGGAGAACGAATTCCCTGGGAGGAAGAAGTTGAGTTCAGTTTTGGAGGTTTTAATTTAAAGATGTCTATGGTATATCTAATTTGAGTCCAGTAGGTAGTTGGAGGTACTAGTTTAGAAATCAGGGCAAAAGGTAGGAAGGAATGATTAGATTTGCAAATCATTAGCATAAAAGGACATTGATTTCATGAAAGCTAATAGCCAATTAAAGAAATATAGACAAAAAAAGAGAGTCCAGAGCATAGCTCTGGTTAGAAGGAGTGTTCTAGATGAATATCCAGCAAAGAAGACTGAACAATGCTAAGTAAGTAGAAGGAGAAAAGGGATAGAGTAGAGAGCTAGAGAGATGATCAGCAATATCATAAGTTACAGAAAAGAAAAAAAAGATAAAGACCGGGAAAAGACTACTAAATTTAGCAAGTGAGAGATCCATGATAATTTTGCAGAAAGCAATATTAGTTGAATGAAAATCAGGGAGGAAGGCAGGCTGAAGACATATAAAAAGAGAGAGGGGGAAAAAAAAGAAAGCTGGCAACAATTATAGACAGCTATCTTAAGGCATTTAGCTGTGAAAGAAAAGAAATATGTAGGCAGATGGCAACTGGGAATTGATAGATTAAGTGAGGAACTTTTAGGTGTGAGAGAGCTAGTGCAGGATTGATAGCTTGAAAAGGATCAAAGGATTCAAGGCATTAGTGGAATGAAGAGGACTCACGATTATTTACATATGAAAACGGTGAAATGACAACAGATTATGGATAGACAAGGGAATTTTAGAGTTCAGAAACAGGGAAATATAGCATTTGTAGGTGACAGAAAGATCAAGAGAATGAAAATTTTTGTATATGGCTGAGGTGGGTTGGAAAAACAGAAAAATAAGCAAAATGAAGAACTGGGAGCTGTGTGTTTGAGGAAGAATCAATATATATGTGTGTGTGTACATATATATATATATATATATATATATATATATATATATATATAAGAATATATTGTATATATATTAAAGCTTTCTAGTGTGAAAGCAAGTTGAGGAAGAGGGAAAAATTGCCACTGAACTTAGTGAAGAAAGAAGTAGTGTATCTAGAGATCAGTAGAGAATAACTACTTGAATTCTGATTGAGTAATATATTTGGAATGAGTGCATCTAAAAGAAGTAGAGTTATTGGGTGATGTTGATACAGAATGAGCTTGCAATTAGGAATAAGGAGCAAGACATATTTTGCAAGTCCACCAACTTGCCAGTGAGTTAGGGCAGTAAATGAAAATACAATTAGTACTAGAAAGGGTGACAAACGAAGCATTGTCATCAAAAGAGAGTTAGGTCTTAGAGATATACTTTGAAAAGGGTTAGAAAGAGGGAAAATGGTTTAAGATGAAAGCAATTTTAACAATGAAACAAGCGCTGGGACTTTAGATCTTTTTAGTAGCTGATTGAAGGAAATTGAATAAAGAGTAAGTATGGGGAGATGAAGAAAAGGATTTTGCATTATGATGTCCGAGTCTCAGAAATTCTCAGAAATCCTAGGTTGGAACAGATATGATGAGAGAAGTATGATGGAATCAGAAGTTCTTACATCATTCATGAATGATTTTATAAGAATTTTCAAACATCATGATGGTTTGGTCTCATGGTGAACTATTCTCAGAATGGCATTCAGCTCAGATAAGCAGACCAAAGATGGGGAAATTATGGAATGGCTTTCTGTCCTTTCCCTGTAAAGGAGCCTGATTGAATTTTATTTTTCTAACTTTAAGCAACAGAAACAAAATGGAATGACATCTTCCTGTCCTCTACAGGCAGGCAGAGTCCCTTGCAAGCAGGAAGATATCAGACTCTGATAACCCTATACTTTCTTTCCCCTGAAAGTAGTGAAGTTCTTCTTCAGTGAAAATTTCCAAGTTCACAGAGATAGAAAATGGTAAATCCTTACTTGGAATGAAAATTAGTCAATGAAAAAACAAATGTAATTAAGATTTTTCATTTTGCTAGAGAAAGAACAAATTAAAAACCCCCAATCAAATACCAAACTTGAAATCCTAAAAATAAAAGGAGAGATTAGTAAAATTGAAAGTAAAAAAACTATTGAATTAATAAATAAAACTAAAAGTTGGTTTTATGAAAAAACCAACAAAATAGATAAACCTCTAGTTAATTTAATTAGAAAAAGGAAAGATGAAAATCAAATTGTTAGTCTCAAAAATGAAAAGGGAGAACTTTCCACCAATGAAGAGGAAATTAGAGCAAAAATCAGGAGTTACTTTGCCCAACTGTATGCCAATAAATTTGATAACCTAAGTGAAATGGAGGAATATCTACAAAAATATAGATTGCCCAGATTAACAGAAGAGGAAATAAATTACTTAAATAGTCCCATTTCAGAAAAAGAAATAGAACAAGTCATTAATCAACTCCCTAAGAAAAAATCCCCAGGACCAGATGGATTTACATGTGAATTCTACCAAACATTTAAAGAACAGTTAACT
>JAJPUD010013411.1:31077-44542 GCA_023553655.1 Myrmecobius fasciatus
AAAAAAAGATTTTTCATTTTAAAAATATTTTCTTTAGATTTTAGCTAGGTATTTTATATCTTTCATGATATCCTTATGAACAAAGTAGAGTTATACAAATGGTAAGGAAATTAGAAGGATTTGGACCTGGTAGAAAGATAGGTTCCAAAAAGGGAAAATTGAAAGATCTTTGTCACTACAAAGAAATGTCTTTTGCATGATGCCATAAGGTCCTTTTTTATTCATATACTGTTCAAAAGGATTATCAGTAACTCAGATAAAGGCATATATAAGCACTCCTATTAAATGAGGTGCTGTCATAAATCTGCATAGCATGGCTAACATATTAAATGGCAGAGTCAGTATCTAAAAATACCTCAAAATCTTAAAATGATTGACTATAATAAGATGAAAATTAAAAGGGATAAATGTCACAGCGTATATTTTATTTTTGAACAGCTGAAGTACAGGATAGGGGAGAGGTGACTAGATTTCATCTCATATTAAAAAAAAAAACTTCTGGACAAGACTCTAAGTGCACTGAGGGCCCAAAAATAATATATGTATTGAGCAATGATATCTATCTAATAGGAGTTTGCTGATAGCCGTTCTGAACTATCAAGATAGTCCTGTGAGTACCAGTGCAACTTTCTTTCCAGATCCTATTTACAATATTGTGCTCAAACATCACCATGTTTTGAGAGTACTAGTTCAACCTCTTCATTTTAACGATGAGAAAAATTAAGGCACAGAGAGAATAAGCTGTTCCATTGTACCCAGGCAATAAATTGCAATGCAAAGATTCAAACTCATGTATATCTATCCACCACATCAGCTTGACTAATGGAGCAATTCTAGCATCTGATATTCAAATAGCTAAAAATATTTCAAACCTAAGATTCTTATGGAGGAGGAGGAGAGAGTTAAAATAAAATATGCTTAGTTTATGTATCCAAAATAATTTATTATTTAGATTAAGTGTGTTGCAATATACATAGATGATGAATTATATATGTGTGTGTATGTGTGTGTGTGTGTGTGTGTGTGTGCGTATAGATGGAGTATTTTAAATGGTCTAAATTAAAAAAAAAGACAATTGGAATTCTACTAGTTGTCCTATAATTCTTTTGCAATCAATTCAAACTATTCTGATTTTCCAGTCAATCCACTCAAAACTGTTGATTCATTCCAACTAGTTATATCCTTAATGACCTAATGAAATAAGCATTTCTTTAAATTGATTAATGAGTGAGGTGACATCACATTATATTATCATAATAGTCTAAGTGCATACAAACTTGGAATGCAGTCCTCCTCCTTTTTAAATAAATAAATATTTGTCCTGAAAGTAACTAATTACTAATGTTGAAACAAACACAAGGCATTTCTCAGTTTGAGATTTTGATTTTAT
Source organism: Myrmecobius fasciatus (assembly GCA_023553655.1). Taxonomy (NCBI): domain Eukaryota; kingdom Metazoa; phylum Chordata; class Mammalia; order Dasyuromorphia; family Myrmecobiidae; genus Myrmecobius; species Myrmecobius fasciatus. The sequence continues at coordinate 32,468 of JAJPUD010013411.1, forward strand.
TCCATTAGATTTAACAAAGGCTGTGACCCTGTGATTAATTTTACAATTGGCTTTAACACAGTGAAGAAACAAAGATATTTTTTTAGAAGGGAGTAGAACAAAGAAATAGACCATTCTTTACAAATCAAGATTAATTATGTAATGAATTCCAATAAAATTAGTTTTCTATATGTTTTGCTTCTTTCCTTGAGATAGTGGTAGACATATATTATAAGCTGGGTATTTGTAATTCATTAAATATCATGCTGCAGAGTCTTCTGAGTTAGAAATATCATTTCATTTTTCTCTCTGTTTACTTAATTGATCAATGGATGTTATGTTGTTATATTTTAATTTACTCAGGACTAATTTTAATAGATAAATAGGATTTCAAACTTTTTATGTTATTTAAAAGGATAAAGCTTAGGCTTTTCACTACCTCACACACCTTTTATAGACTTCATGACTGTAACACAAATGCACATGGGAATAATTGTTAGCTGTCAGAGCACGGTGTATTTCTAATCATATTCCATCAGTGACATGTGTTTTACATTGTTAAATCATTCTGGCTGAAAAACTGAGCTCAGGAACAGAATGTAAAAAGCCCATTCTTTTAGATGCTTTACATTATTCATGAACACAGCACCTTGTTGGTACTTAGTGTGTAATCAAAATATAAATGATGTATGAACATTTTGTGTCCAAAATGCATGTAGGGTATTTCTAAGTTATATAATGCAATGAATTGTCTTTTTTATTGTCAAGATAAAATGTTATCTATGCATTCAAATATTGGTACATTTTCTTTCTTTCAGGTTCAAGATTATTAATAATAGTTTAACAACTGATTATCTCCAACATTTTTAACAAGAATCAGAAGTTTGACTTTTTTTACAATGACCCTTTGTATTCACATTAAATAAACACGTGTGGAACAACTACTATGTTTAAGTTATAGTAGTAGGTGCTATACATTTTAAAAAATGAAAAAAAATAAATTTTCAAGGAACTTATTCTCCACTAATCTATATTTCAGTTTGAAATGTCAAAAGAATTATTAAGCATATTTATTTCTATTTTGTAAGTATGACAATTCCTTAATTATAGGCTTAAACATGAACCTTGACCTCTTAAGTAAGTACATGAACTATGACTTCTTTATCAGCAACAAGCTATTTGCTAGAGTAATTGTAAATATGGGGATTGTGTCAAAGATGATTGACTAAAAAGTGTTAACAAAATATGAGTCATGAGTACAGGTTCATGTCAGAAGACTGCCTTTTTCATTCTCCTATTGGTAGTTATAATAAGATAATATTCGTAAAGTATTTAACATAGTGCATGGACCATAATAGATTGCCTTACTTGAATCCTTTTCTTTTGGGAATTTCCCTTGAACTCCCATCGAATAGCATTCCAATTCCAAACTTTGCATCTTTCAGCATAAACACATAGTGCTTGCCAATATGTTTCTTTTCTTTTTCTTTTTTTTTTTTTGAGGCAATTTTGGTTAAGTGACTTGCCCAGGGTCACACAAGTAGTAAGTGTTAAGTGTCTGAAGCCAGATTTGATTTAGGCCCTCCTGACTTCAGGGCCGATATTCCATGCAGTGCACTATCTAGCTGCCCCTGCCCAATTTATTTCTGAGGCAGAATGTAAAATCTTTGACTGTATTTTGCCTATTTCCTTCTATGAAATGAGTAGGTAGCTAGCAGTTCTGAGGCTTGGTCAAATCAATAATTGGAAATAACCATTGCAGGAAGGGACTTAGTAGAATTCTGAATTTGAGCTTGAGCTAACCAAAGGGAATCATGTTTCTTAAAGAAGAAAATGTACCTCACCAGGTCCATGCTATGTTGTTGTTGTTTTTCCTTTGTCTTGAAGAGGAATCAGAAGTTGATTTGCAAGGGAATTGCATTAGGGGAGACTTGTGCAAAGTCATCAGTCTCACTCTCTCCTTAGTAGTCATCTGGATCCAGTAACAAGATATAGATCAGGACAATTGGAGCTGGCCCTTGATAAAGAGGGAGACATTGACCTTTTAAAGTTAAGTTTTTTTCCCAAGTCTCAGTAGGTCTGAGGCAATGCTCTTTCAGTAATTAAGGCTATAGTTAAAGGATAAAAGAATACTACACCTCTCTGGCTAAGAAATCAGGACATTATAAGATGCAATGGCATTGCAAGACTCAAAAATGTAAATGTAAACTATCATTTCAGCAGTCTGATTAAACTGTCTTTTTGTTCTACAAAGATGAGAGTAATGGGGTATTTTTTAATATTTTCTGCTTTTGTTATTCTATTTCTAAAAATCTTTTGCATCGTGAGAATTTTTTGTGATAGAACAAATAAACTGTTATCCTGTATCTGATATTTGTATTATATGATGAATACCCTAGGGTTTTGGGGTTTTTTTGGAAGAAATGTGAATTTCATTTTCGTGATAATACTAAACATTATCTATAAGGTTAGTTTTACTGAATTTCCTTGAGTTATTCTACATAAGAACAGAGTTAATGAGAGAGAAATCATAGCTGCCCAAGGTCCAATCAGGATAAATCTGAGTGAACCTAGGGATTCATGTCTTGTTGGACCCAATGAGCTTCAAAATGCATAAATAAGAAAATAGATCCAGTAACTGTCTAGTCTGAATATTTTTAATAGAAAGGCCATAAGAACATTTACATGTATTTGAAATATATTTAATTAAAACACTCCTACTTTAACAAACATAATGTATTTATTTACTATTAAATATCTTTATTATACATGTTTTATATTTAGTATAGAGCAAATATGTTCATTTTTGTACAATAATATAAAATTTCCCCTGCCTTCTCTACTCATACAACTAAAATCTGATCATTTATATCAAAGTGGGTATAGGTTTTATTTGTATTAAATTAAAGCGAGCACTGTCAGCTTAAAAGTAATGAAAATCAAGGTCATGGGATTTTGTGAAAAGGGGCCATGCTTTGTTTGCATTATCCTTTATTTTCATTTTACTGAACACTGAAACAAGAATCAAGTGAATCACATATAACATGGATATATGGAATTTAAGATCCAAATCAATTCTAAGATTTTTTTTTCAATAAAAACACATTTCCTGATATTAGCATCAAATATGAAGCTTATATTTGAGAAAAGTAGGTTGCTATGATGTATATGACAGGAAAAGACTGTTAAAATATCTGTTAATTTGATTAGATGTTCTAAATTTGTAGTAATGTTTTAATCAAAATCCAACCATTTAAGTCAAGAGGAAGAGAATTGCCATAAAAATCACTGTATCTCATAGCAAATTATAATCAAGATGAGCTATCATAGTCCACATAAAAAAAGAACAATTGAAAGTACATTTTGCTATAAAACATTCAACAGTCAATAACCAGTAGCAAATCCCTATTTGCCATAAGCATAATGTAATTTACTGTTGTCTTTTTAAATTCACAAATTTAACTAACTAACCTTCTGCCACATATAAATTATCCTACCATATGACTCACAAATGGCTATTTTTTCTGCTTTCACCTATATATTCTTTAATTTTTGGAGTGTTTTTCCCCTTACCATGCTGAGAAGTTCCAGGAATTAGAAAGCATGGCATATATTACTGCTTCATAAGAAAAAAAGAGAGAGAGAGAGAGAGAGAGAGAGAATGTGTGTTGCCAAGTTAAAAAGCATGTGATTGATATTACACTGCTCTAGTGCATTGATTGAATATTCATGAACTGATTTACAATTATTGCATAGATCAAATACACTGAGTAATAGGTAGTTTATATAGACTGTATGGTCAATTTATCACCCTGATGGTTTGACAAATCCCACCCTGACTGCAAGCAAGATAATGCAACAAAAAGCATGTAAATGAAATCGAGAACTTAGATTAAGCTTCCTGAGTCTGAGAAATTTAAAGAGAGCTCTGAAATTTTAGAAATTTGTTGCTCCTGATGTTTAATTACTATTTAAGGCCTTCAGTTCAGGAAAAAAAAAATAGAATACTGTCTAGCTGGACAATTATAGAAATTATAGTGGAAGAGACTCTCTTTGTCATGTTCATTTTTTGTCTTGTATTTAAGGACCTAGAACCCATTAAAATGAGTGCTAATGTCTGAGAAGCAAAATCATGTGATCTTAAAGAATAAGGAAATTTCTGCAGACATGCATGCCATGTATTTATTTCAATGAATTTACTTAAGTAAAAATCTCAAAGTAGGCTTGATTTCTGGGGATAGGAACCTTTTAAATAAACATTAGTTTAAATATATCAGATGATATTTTAATATCTGAAAGCCTTTAACAGACCAATGCTTTGTTATTTATTATTTCCTATTACTAACATATACGGAGACAAGTTTTTGTTTTGGAGTATAAATTATATCTCATCTAAAGACTAATGTATAAGCATCCTACTTATTTGATAATAGCTTTTTTTCTTTTTTAGTTTTATGACCATGGCCAAATCACTTCACATTTCTAAAATTTAGTTTCCTTATATAAAATAGAAGTAATAAAGCTGAAGTGTTAGATCTACATAGTTGATGAAGATATTTGAAGATAATTTGATATTTATCTTTTAAAAATCTATTAAGATCTTTTGTTTTTTTTTTTAAATCTCCTATGTTCTCACTGTATTTCTTTTGATATCTTTGATGGTTGTTAAATAATTTTTTTTTGTTTTAGAAAAACAATGAAAATTAATTCCTCATTAATTGTCATTAAGCCAAGACAATATGATAAAAATGGCAATTTTACCTTAATTATTTATTCACTACAATACTGACCAAACTATCAAAATTATTTCATAAAATTTTGGAAAACAACAACAAAATTCATTTAGAAGAACAAAAACTTAAGAATATCAATGAAAAATATGAAAACCATACCATATCAAAACAATTTAGTACTGGCTAAGAAATAGAATAGTGAATCACTGGAATAGATTAGGTAAAAATTACATTGTAATAAATGACCACAGTAATTTAGCACATGATAAACAAAAAAATCCAAGTTGTTGGGAAAAAAAATCTAATTATTTCACAAAAACTTCTGGGAAAACTTGAAAACAGTACTGCAGGAATAAGGTGTAGACCAATATCTTACACTGTAAACCAAAATAAAGTTAAAATGGGTTTGATTTACGCATAAAGTGTGATATCATAAGCTAATTAAGAGAGTATAGAATAGGTATGTCATATTTATGAATAACAGAATAATTTAGGACTAAAGAAAATAGAGAGTGAGTTACAAAATGTAAAATAAATAATACTGATTATTTAAATTTAAATTTTTTTTGCAAAAACAAAATCAATCCAACAAGTTATGAGGAAATCAGAAAAGTAGGAAACCAACTTTATAGCAAGTGTGTCTGATAAAGATTTCCTTTATGAAATACAAAAACAACTGAGTCAAATTTATAAGAATAAAACCAATTCCCCTATTTATAAATGGTAGAATGATATAAAGTCAGTTTTTAGACAAAGAAAAAGAGTTATTTGTAGTCATATCAAAAAAATACTCTAAATCACCGATTAGAGAAATGCAAATTAAAGGTTTCATCTCACAGTAATCATGCTGATTAATGTGAGAAAGTGGAAAATTCTGGATTTTGGAGGATATGAAGAAAAACTAAATATGGATTGCTGATGCATTGTTGGTAGAGTTGTGAACTGATCCAAACATTTTGGAGAGCAATGCAGAACTATGCCCAAAGGACAAAAACATTCTGTATACCCTTTGACCAAACAATACTGCCAGTATATCAATATCCCAACGGTGTTGAGGAAAAAAGGGAAAGTATCTATTTGCACAAAAATACTTGTAGCAACTCTATTTGTAGTGGCTAAAATTGGAAATCAAAATAATACCCATCAATTGAAGAATGGCTAAACAAGATGTGATATGATTGCAATGAAATATCATTGTACTATAGGAAATGACAAGCAGGATGATTTCAGAAAAAAAGTACCTAGAAAAACTTACTTAAACTGATGGATAGTCAAGTGTTCAGAATGAGGAGAATGTTGTATATGGTAACAGCAATATTCTTTAATGAAGACCTGTGAATGACAGCTATTCTCAGCAACATAATGATCCAAGACAATCCTGAAGGACTAATGAAGCATAGTATCCAACTCGAGAGGAAAAGAAACCTAAGGTATTTTGTGAATACAGAAGAAATCATGGTATTTATCACTTTCTTTTTTAAAACATTTTATTCATCTTGACTAATATGGATGTGTTTTACATAATTATATATGTTTAACTCAGTTCTAGTTGTTTACAATCTCAGAATAAGGGAGGATAGTACACAGAAAAGGAGGAAGAGGGGCAGGGATAGAATTTGGGGAAAAAAACTCCAAATAAAAAGTTAAAAAAGAAAACCAATGAAAAATGAATGAGTAATATAGGATAATATTAGCAAACTTTAAGCTATATTTTAAAGAAGTATAATCAAACCTTTGATACTGGTTGAAATAATACTTCACCTTAATGTCTTAATCCTTCACATAATGTCCTAAGATGTACAAAGTGCCTCACTCAGTTCAGTGAGCTGTACAAATATTATTATATACATTGTGTATTTTTTAAAAAATAAACTCTAAATGGATATAACTTATGTCCCTTAAACTTTGTGAGCATCTCCTCACTGATAGAGCTGAATGCTCTATGCTTGAATGACATTAAGGTAGAGTTGGTAAGAGTGATAGAAAGAAGAGCTCAGTTTCTTCAAAACTCTCTTTGAATCTTCAGACTTGCCATACACTTTGGTTATTTCTGGCTTCCAGATTTAAAAGAAGTGATGAAAGATGCCAACCTCACTTCAGTTTGCTGAAAAAAAGACTCTTTGAAGAAACTGACAATAAAGAAGCTGGCAGTATTCATCATGTTCCTATCCTTATCTTGCTACAATAGATATTTCAGGGAAATTCCCATTGTGAGATCTAATACTCTCTTGCTCAGTAAGAGCAGCTACTTTGCTGACAATGTAAGTGCTCCTTCAGTCTGTCTGGTTGTTATTCTGCTATATATGTTTTCTCTGATTTCTTTGTTTGCTTACATTTTTGCTATTTAACTTGATAAATGGATTTCTTTGCTGTTTGACATGAATGTGTTCATTGTGTATAGATATAAAGCTCCTGTTTATACTGTTAGTAAAACAGCAGTTAGAAATTAACTTTAACCTGCAAACCACAATCCTTGAATGAATATTTAAGGAAACAGATAAATATACTACTAGTTTTAAACCCTTTTCTAACAAGAACACAGTGGTCAAGTTTCTGGCCCTCAACCTATAGTTTCCTTAGCTGGAAAGAATTAAAATTTCTCTTAGAGAAAAGTTGAGGGAGAAAAAGCTAGAACTGTCTTGATTCTCTTTAAGTCACACATGACATTCTCCTGTTTACATGTGGAGGACAGCCCTCATTATGTAAATTATGTGAAGAAGTGTAGCATAACTGAAAGAAAACTAGCCTTTATTCAACATCTATTTCTTACAGTAAAGGTTAGAAAACTTTGGACAAATAATTTAACTTCTGAGTTCCTTGGACAATTCTCTTTAACTATAGAAAGTGCTGATTTTTATCAATAGAAGGAATTGCCTCCAATCATTTCCCTGTCCTAATAAAATCTCAGGTCTAATAACATCCAAAATAAACAATTCATTTAATTCATATTAAATATTTATACAATACTTTATGAGAATATTCCTGCCTTTTAACAATATTTGCATTTTAAATTCATTATTAGCACAAACTCTGAGATTGTGGCTCAGAGAAAATGGCACCAAAATCAAGTTTTAGACAGATATTCTTCAAAACTATAGAAAACCCAGCATACATTCACACTGTTTCATCTATAAATACAATATCAAAATTGTAGCAAAAATAACTTAAACATTTTAAGTGGCCAAATGGAAAAGGAGGTAGTAAAGCTTAATGAAAAAAAAATTCTTAAAAATTTGAATTGGCAAAAGAAAATTAATTACTTTCATCAATAAAACAAAAATAGAAAAGAATATGTCATTTGAAAAACAACTGTTGGAAAATAGATACAGGAAAGATAATTATTATTAGAATATTTGAAAGCTATGATTAAAAAATCAAAACATAATATTTCAAAAAATTTATCAAGGAATGATATTCTAGTACCAGAGGGTAAAAAAAAAAATGAAGGAATTCACCGATCACCTCATGAAAGATAACTTTAAGTGAAAACTCCCAAGAACATTATAGTCAAATTCCAGAGTTCTATGGTCAAGAAGAAAATATTGTAAGCATCCCCAAAGAAACAATTCAACTGTCATGGAACCACAGTCAAGATAACAGGAAATTTTGCTGCTTCTACATGAAGACTGGAGGAGCTGGAATGTAAAATTCTGGAGGGCAAAAAGATTGGGATGACAACTAAACACCATCTATCCAGCAGAATTGAGTATCATCTTTCAGAGAAAGAATGTTTATTCAATGACACAAAGCATTCTTGATGAAAAGGCCAGAACTGAAGAGAAACTTTGACTTTCAAATAGGAGACACAAGAAAAGTATTTAAAAAGTAAAGAAAAGAGAAATAACAACAGTTAATAAGGTTAAAGTTATTACATTCCTATATGGGAAGATCATATTTGTAACTCATTAGAACTTTGGCATTAACAGAGCAGTTAGAAGGAGCATATATGGAGCAGCTAGGTTGTGCAGTGGATAGAGCACCAGCCCTGAAGTCAAGAGGACTTGAGTTCAAATCTGGTCTCAGACACTTAACATTCCCTAGCCATGTGACCCTAGGCAAGTCACTTAACCTCAATTGCCTCAGGGAAAAAACATATATATATATATATATATATATATATATATATATATATATATATAGAGAGAGAGAGAGAGAGAGAGAGAGAGAGAGAGAGAGAGAGGTAACACATCTGGTTGAATATGAAGGAATGATAAGTAAAACAATAAAATTAAAGGGTGAAAGAGGAATGTACTGGAAGAAGTGGGAAGGGAGATGTAGAAATTGTCTCACATAAGAGGTAAGAAAAAAACCTTTGACAATGGATCCAAAGAGCAGAAAGGTGAAGGGAATTGAGTGAAGCTTGCTTTTATGAGATTTTGCTCAAAGAGGGAAGAACATAAACATTTAACTGAGTGCAGAAAGTAGAAGGAGAAGAGACTAAGAGAAGAGGAAGGATGATAAAAGAGAGGCAGATTTGAGGAGAGGTGGTCCGAAGCAAAACACTTGTGAGGAGGGACAGGGTGTATGGAGAGAGAGAATACAATAAACAAAGAAAAATAGGATGGAGGGAAATAGGATTAGCAATATTTACCATGAAAAAGATTTGAAGAAAGTTCTTCTAATAAAGTCTTTATTTTTCAAACATATGGAAAACTTTTTTAAAATTTAATAAATTAATTAGTTGATTTGAAACTTAAATTACAAAACAGAAAAGGAAACAATCATTGCCATGTGCATAGCAAAACATAAGAAATTTCATACTATGAAATAATAAATTTCCATTTCAAGAAATAATTTTACTTTATATATATATATATATATACACACATATATATATATATAAAGTTTTTAATTTACAAAACATATGAGAGATTTTTCTACATTTTTCCCAAGCTTTTCCCTCCTTCCCCCCAACCACCACCCCTAGATGACAGGTAATCTAATACATGCTAAATAGGATAAATTATATGACAAATACAATACATGTATACATATCTATACAGTTATCTTACTGCACAAGAAACATCAGATCTAGAAAGAGAAGAAAAAACAACCTAAGAAGGAAAACAAAATGCATGGAGATATTCACAGAAAGCATTAAAATGCTGTGTTGTGGTCCGCACTCAGTTCCCACAGGCCTTTCTCTGGATGTATATGACTATCTTCATTGCTGAACAACAGGAACTGGTTTGAATCACATCATTGTTGAAGAGAAACATGTCCATCAAAATTGATCATCGTATAGTCTTGTTGCTATGTATAATGTTCTCCTGGTTCTGCTGATTTCACTCAGCATTAGTTCATGCAAGTCTCTCCAGTCCTCTCTGAAATCCACCTGTTGGTCATTTCTTACAGAACAATAATATTCCATAACATTCATATACCATAATTTATTCAACCATTCTCCAATTGATGGGCATCCTTTCAATTTCAAGTTTCTTGCCATTACAAAAAGGGCTGCCACAAACATTTTTGCACATGTGGGTCCCTTTCCCTCCTTTAAAATCTCTTTGGGATATAGGCCCAGTTGAAACACTGCTGGGTCAAAGGGTATGCACAGTTTGATAACTTTTTGAGCATAGCTCCAAATTGCTCTCCAGAATGGTTGGATCCGTTCACAGTTCCACCAACAATGTATCAGTGTCCCAGTTTTCCCACATCCCCTTCAACAGTTTTCATTATTATTTCCTGTCATTTTAGCCAATCTGACAGGTGTGTAGTGGTATCTCAGAGTTGTCTTAATTTGCATTTCTCTGATCAATAGTGACTTGGAGCACCTTTTCATGTGACCAGAAATAGTTTCAATTTCTTCGTCTGAAAATTGTCTCTTCATATCTTTTGACCATTTATCCATTGGAGAATGGCTTGAATTCTTATATATTTGAGTCAATTCTCGATATATTTTAGAAATGAGGCCTTTATCAGAACCTTTGGATGTAAAAATATTTTCCCAGTGTACTGCTACCCTTCTAATCTTGTCTGGATTCATTTTGTTTGTACAAAAACTTTTTAACTTGATATAGTCAAACTTATCTATTTTGTGATTAATGATGACCTCTAGTTCTTCTTTGGTCACAAATTCCTTCCCCCTCCACAGGTCTGAGAGGTAAACCATCCTACATTGTTCTAATTTGTTTATAATATCATTCTTTATGCCTAGATCATGAATCCATTTTGACCTTATCTTGGTATATGGTGTTAGGTGTGGGTCAATGCCTAATTTCTTCCATACTAGTTTCCAATTATCCCAGCAGTTTTTGTCAAATAGTGAGTTTTTATCCCCTAAACTGGGGTCTTTGGGTTTATCAAACACTAGATTACTATTGTCATTGAGTATTTTGTCCTGTGAACCTAATCTATTCCACTGATCCACTACTCTATTTCTTATCCAGTACCAAATGGTTTTGGTGACCACTGCTTTATAATATAGTTTTAGATCTGGTGCAGCTAGGCCATCCTCATTTGCATTTTTTTTCATTAATTCCCTTGAAATTTTTGACCTCTTGTTTTTCCAGATGAATTTTGTTCTTATTTTTTCTAGGTCAGTTAAATAATCTCTTGGGAGTTTGATTGGTATAGCACTAAATAGATAGATTAGTTTAGGTAGTATTGCCATCTTTATTATATTCGCTCGACCTATCCAAGAGCACTTGATGTTTTTCCAATTGTTTAGATCTGACTTTATTTGTGTGGAGAGTGTTTTGTAGTTTTGCTCATATAGATCCTGACTTTCCCTTGGCAGATATATTCCCAAATATTTCATAATATCGATAGTTATTTTGAATGGAATTTCTCTTTGTATCTCTTGCTCTTGCATTTTGTTGGTGAGGTATAAAAATGATGATTTATGTGGATTTATTTTGTAACCTGAAACTTTGCTAAAGTTGTGGATTAATTCTAATAGTTTTTTAGTTGATTCTCTGCAAAGAGTGATAATTTGGTTTCCTCATGACCTACGCTAATTCCTTTAATCTCTTTTTCTTGTCTTATTGCCAAGGCTAGCATTTCTAATACAATATTGAATAGTAATGGTGATAGTGGGCAACCTTGTTTCACCCCTGATCTTATTGGGAATGGTTCCAATTTATCACCATTACATATGATGCTAGCTGATGATTTTAAATAGATGCTACTGACTATTTTAAGGAAAAGTCCATTAATTATGTTAATAGTTTTCCTAATATTGAACCATCCCTGCATTCCTGGTATAAATCCTACTTGGTCATGGTGTATTATTCTGGGAATGATTTTCTGTAATCTCTTTGCTAATATTTTATTTAAGATTTTTGCATCAATATTCATTAAGGAGATTGGTCTATAATTTTTTTTCTCTGTTTTTGTTTTACCTGGTTTAGGTATCAGT
>JAJPUD010013412.1:3221-30837 GCA_023553655.1 Myrmecobius fasciatus
CCTTTTATATCACCAACATCAAGTCATTCACTACAGCCAGGTGATTCTTTCTTATGCCTACTTTTTCTTGTATCCATTCTTTTAAGTTTTCTATTCTATTACCTTGGTTCAAGTCCTAAGAACCTAAAATCCCAGGTTATTATAATCCTTTCCTTAGTAATCTTTCTAATTCTCTATAATAATACTAGATTTAGCCTTAACTTTTTTCTTTCTCTTCACTTATACAAACATAAAATGTCTCAATGCCTACATAATAATTTACAATGTTTAGATTGGGTTATAATTTTTTCTACAATGTTATCCCTTCCTACCTTTTCAGATATATCTCATCTTATTCACCAAAATGATTTCTCTGTTCTGGCTGAACTGCTAATTTTTGGTCTTATGTAAATACCTTTTACTTCCCCATCTTGTAGTTGTTGACTTTGGTAATACCATCATTTCAAATAAAAATGCCCTTTCTCAGTTCTCACTGCTGCTTAATAAAATCCCATCTGAACTTTGAGGTATAGTTCAAGGCATGATTCTTCTGTTAATCAAATCTTAATTATCCAAAATAAGAACAATCTGTTCCTCTTTTGAACTTCAGTTGGTTTTAAATTCTTTTACTATGACTTTAACTTCAAGAAGCTTGTTGTCAATTAAGAAAGACAAAACACTGTATTCCATGTGGATGATGAATTTCATTTTTTAAACTTATATTCTTATGTAGTACCTTAGTTAAGTGTGTGGAAAGCAAAACTAGTCACTGGAATATGCTTATTTATCACTTTCTTCTTACAACTCCTCTAAACATCTTTGCTCAGTAGCTATTTCTTATCACTTGGGCTGTTTATAGCTTTCTAACTAGTTTTTCTGCTACTAGTATAATATTCATAGTGTTCCTCAAGTATTCTTTCTCATGATGCTCTCTGATTATATCTCCTTTACTCAATAAATTTTCACTAACTTCTTGTTTTGTATTGAATAAAATATAAGCATGATTCCAGCCTGCAAAAATTTCTATAACCTAGTTCCAAAGTACCTTCCCAATTTTATCTCAAAGCTCTACTCTAAACATTTTGTAAATTTCTATCAAACTTGACCAATTTCTTTCCGCATTTTTTCATCTTACTCTCTCCCTTCTGTGTATCTTATTACCTCCTCATATTTCAATAGACCTCTATGGCTATATCTGCCTGTTGAAGCTTCAAAAGCTTCCACTCAAGATCCTCAATGATATCTTTTCTCCTTTTCCATTGAAATTTATTTCTTTATCGTTGAAAACTTACCTATGGATACTGATACAATGTTGGTGGAACTGTAAAGAAACCCAACCCATTCTGGGAACAATCTGGAACTATGCTCAAAAAGTTATCAAATTGTGTGGGGCAGCTAGGTGGCACAGTGGATAGAGCACCAGCCCTGAAGTCAGGAGGACCTGAGTTCAAATCTGATCTCAGACACTTAACATTCCCTAGCTGTGTGACCTTGGGCAAGTCACTTAACCCCAATTGCCTCAAAAAAAAAAAAAAAAAAAAAAAAAAGTTATCAAATTGTGCATACCCTTTGACTCAGCAGTGTTTCTATTGGACTTAGATCCCAAAGAAATCATAAAGGAAGGAAAAGGGCCCCACATGTGCAAGAATGTTTGTGGCAGCCCTTTATGTAGTGGCTAGAAACTGGAAACTGAATGGATGCCCATCAATTGGAGAGTGGCTGAATAAATTATGGTATATGAATGTTGTGGAATATTATTGTTCTGTAAGAAACGACCAGCAGGACGATTTCAGAGAAGCCTGGAAAGACTTGCATGAACTGATGCTGAGTGAAACGAGCAGAACCAGGAGATCATTATACACGGAAACAACAATATTACATGATGATCAATTCTGATGAACATGCCTCTCCGCAACAAAGAATTGTCTCAAAAAAGTTCCAATTGTTCACTGAAGAAAACCATATACACCCAGAGAGAGGGATATGAAATATGGACCACAACGTAACATTTTCATCATCTCTATTGATGTTTGCTTGCATTGTGTTGCCTTTCTCTGGTTTTCTTTTTTTTTCTTGTAGATAGGATTTTTCTTGCACAACTTGTCAACTATTATTACATTATTAACATGTAGCGGACTTCCTGCCATCTAGGGGAGGGGAGGGGACTGGGGGTAAAGGTTGTAATGGAGAGCTTTGTAAAGATCAATGCTGGGGAAACTACCCATACATATGTTACACAAATAAAAATCTTTAATAAAAAAATAAAAAAGACACATAAATACTTTGAAAAAATGGATAAACAAATGATCTAGAAAAAGAAATATGGAGTACATGAGAATAAGAAAATACATATTTAATAAATTTAAGAAATATATATTTAAAGGGATTCATGAACTCACTGATATTTTTACTCTCTCAAAGATAATTCTTGCTATTGTATGATTCCAGACTATGTCCTACCTTAAATCTTCTAAAGAGCATATGTGCAATGCATAGGAGACCTCCTTCTACGTCTTTTAAGCTATCTTGAGTAATACTATAGTTCTAACACTATATATCTATTTTGCCTTACAGTTGTTATATGACTTGCTCACCTTCTTGTTTCAATTATACATTCTCTAAATGAAATGCCTTACACGACTTCTGAAACATAGATTGTTGTTCTTAATAGACTACAACCTACTTTTGATCATCATATATCTTTCCATTGCCCTTTAGTTGACCTGCTATTATGATTCTTTGGAGATTGGTATGATGCCTTATTCAAAACTTTTTTGAGTTCATTCTAGTGTTGCCAATTATGTGATAATTTATTTGGGGAATATGATAATTTTGACCTACATTCAATAATGAATACCTGGTAATGACTAAATAGATATTTTAACTTTTCGTATATTAACATTGACATTTGGTATGAACTGTAAGTAAAAAAAGAAGCTTTCATATTGATTCTTGAAAAGTGAAGGCAGGATGTCCTGACCTGAGGGGAATAGCACAGAGTTTTATGAGGTAAGTTTAAAGACTATTTATTGAATAAACATTCAGAGTTGGATACAAAATTATTTATCTGTATCACTGGGTGATTGTCTTGATAATGTACCTATCATACTAAGGAAATCCCAAAGTATTATATAAAACAGTTACCATATTATACTTCCAAACTACAGTTTTTTTTATTATAGATATAAATAATTCTGATAAGCTCCTATTCTGACATCTTTAATACTATCTAATACTACCTACTTTTCATTTGTTAGTGGTACAATTAAAACATGTTCACACACATGCACACAAAAATAAACACAAATACAACCACATTCAAATAAATAGGCACACAGATGATTCAGCAAATGGTTAATCTCTAAGTTTTTTGTATGTGAATCTAGAGGAGCAGAGGGAAAGATAGAAAGAGAAATGATTTAAAAAAAGAATAAAAATTTGAAAGTGGGAAGGAAAAAATAAGTATCAACCATAAGTCAATAAGGTCTTAAAAAATGGAAAAAAAAATCACTCACTTCTATCCTTTCAGGGAGCTTTAACTTTCTAAGAAAATGGGGAATAATTTAAGTAGTAGCAGTTAAGGAAATAAAGAAGGGCCTTTCCTAGCAGTTGGCAACTGATTTTATTCCTGACGTGATCTAAGAGGTTAGTAAGGCTTGTGAAAAACTTCTGTGAAAGCATGAATAAAATCAAGTTTAGGGAAGACTATGTTTGTAAAGCCAATTCAGGAGAAGTGTGTGAAAAAATGGAGAAGAAAATGACAGATGACTAGTATCTTTGTCATAACATCCCAAAGGAATAACAGAGTCAGACACAACTGAAAGACTGAACCAAAACAAATAAGCAGGAAGAAAATTATATATATATATAAACTTTAGAACCAAACTGAGAAAGCTGTCTTTTACCTTAGATGAAGTTGGAAATCACTGAGGATTATGGATTGTGAAAAAGATATGATCAGACCTTTGCTTTAGGATGATTATCTTGGCGACTATGAACTATTACTGAAAAAAGATGAAAAGATTGCTATACAAAAATTATAGTACTCATAAAATATTACTACATTATTTGTATATGAATATTTGTCTTTTTTCAGGGTTTATTTCTTTTAATTCTTGACATTTCCAATATATAACTTTTATGTACTTCTATTGCAATTATTAGTGGGGTTTTGTGTGTGTGTGTTTGTGCATATATATATATATATATATATATATATATATATATATATATGCATGTGTGCACATGTATTTTTTCTAGGTTACTGGAAATATTGATATTTTTGATAAATTCAATTGATATGTTTATTTTCATTTGTGAACAAAACAAAGAGAACAAAAGTATTATGTACTAGTAAAAACTCAATCAAAGTTCTTTCCCCCTCTACTATGCATAAAGCAGTGTAAAAGGAATTATTTGGAATTTTTTGAATGGTGCACTTTTGTTTTATGCAACTAGATTTGGTGTTACACAGAAAGGACTATTACTTTCCTAAATGTTTAGATCTCATAACTAAAATGCTTTTTTAATCTTTTTCCATGTACAATAAATATTGTAATCAGAGCAGATAACCATCTATTCAGAAGTCAAAAATATATAATCTTTTCCTAATTTGCAAATTTAGCAGATTTGATTCATACCAAGTTGACATTAATTCCTAAGCAATACTTTTTAAAGCATCCATATTAAGAACTGCTGTGGAAGAAGCAATTTACATTTCTAAATGTTTTCTTTTTTTGTCCATCTCAAGCAGAAGCATGCTCTCCCACCTGATGACATAGTTTTATTGCATACTGAAAAGATAAAGCATCCATGGAACTGCAAATTTAAGCACTTAAATTATGTCTTATAATATCACAATATTAACCATTACTGAATTGTACATATCAGAACTATAAGGAATTCATCTAATCATTCTGATAAAAAGGAAGGGGAAAAATACCACCAATAGACAATGAAGAGCATTTCCCCCCTGTATTGACTACCTTATAAATGTGATGGAAAATTTCTGTGAAACAGAATAAGAATGATATTTAACTCTAAAAAGTAAATTGCCAAAGTCATATCCTAAATTGGTTACTGCAGTCAAAACTCAATGAGTCCAATGGAGTTTTGAATACTAAAAGGTTCATATGAGTGGAATTGTAATTCTCTAGTTATAATAATTATGATTGTTATTAAAGTCTCTAAATAGAACTTTTAGACTGTCTAATTTCAAAAAAATTTAAGTGAAATTCTTGTGGTATTCTTCCTTTTAACACTTTAAACTATATACATGCAGAAATTTTTAATGATTCAGCACTTGCTTGTTTGTTTGTTTTGTTTTGTTTTGTTTTTGTCAAAAGTTGTTGAGGATTTTAGTGTTTAATTCTAGCCAAAGAG
Source organism: Myrmecobius fasciatus (assembly GCA_023553655.1). Classification (NCBI taxonomy): domain Eukaryota; kingdom Metazoa; phylum Chordata; class Mammalia; order Dasyuromorphia; family Myrmecobiidae; genus Myrmecobius; species Myrmecobius fasciatus. Next base: position 8,583 of record JAJPUD010013412.1, read on the forward strand.
TTGACAATCACATAAAGTTATGGACAACCTGAATAATCATATATAACTTTGATTTCATGAGTAAGGGAATTCCAAAGGAGAAAACTCAACCCACTGTTAAAGATAAAATCATTAAGTATTCTGCAATTTATTATCTTACTAAATTGTCTGAAACTTTGAGAGTGAGTTGCCCAGAGTCAAACAACTAGTATGATGTGAATTTATTAATGGTTTTTTCTAACTCTCAGGATGATTTTTTAATTATTATTTTATTATTCATTATGTAATGCTTCCTATTAAGCATATTTTAAACTGTTTTATTATTGTTGTTTCTTATCCTGAAATTTCTGCTTTAAAAATTCATGTGATATTTTAGTAGTATTCTGAAAATGGTTTTTTATCATTTTATTAGAGAAAGGATAACATTTAATACTTAATGTCTTCAATACTGAAATGAATTTGTGAGCTCATACATTTGGGTATTCTCTTTAACAATATGGATTTCAATTTGTCCACATTTGTCCATCCTGTGTCATTTTAGTCCATGTTCTTCCTATAATGTCACCATACATTGTCTAGCTAATGAGCTAGAAGGATTTCTCTTGTTCTCTGGAAATTTTGAGGGAATCATATCACAGGGTCCATCTGGATGACCTCTGATCCTTGTAATATGACTGACCCTTCTTTTCCAATCATTCTTATTCTTGATGTCATGTTTTATGGCTCCTGTTCTTCAAAAGTCGAATATGTTTAAGTCTGCTCACACTTACCAGGTGACTTTGCAGTATTCTCTGTATGCTATTCATGTTTTGTTAATTAGAAAACATGACTGGTGTTTTCCATATCTCACTACCAAGCAGAAAATTCTAACAGAATGTTGTTCAAAAATCTAAACCTTTGTTTTACATGGGTTGTGGAATCAATAAAGAAATTTTGGAATTTTCAAAAGACAGTCCAACCCACTCTTCTCCTCTATCTGGACTCTGGCCTTATTAAATTGAACTATGAGTAATAAGTACAAGTTTATAAAGAAACACATTTAGTTTTGATAAAAGAAAATAAAACCTTTGAAATAATAACTATCAAAAGGTGGAATCAGCTTCCACAAAAGTTGTTTCCCCATTTATTGCAGATCTTTTAGCAAAAGCTTCTTATACTGTTTGATATTTGACAAATTTTCTGTTAACTTCTTTTTTTATTTTTCTTTATTAAAGCTTTTTATTTGCAAAACATATGTATGGGTAAATCTTCAACGCTGACCCTTACAAAGCTTTCTGTTACAAATTTTTCCCCCCTAGTCCGCACCCCTCCCCTAGATGGCAGGATATCCGCTACATGTTAATTATGTTAAAATACTTGACAAATTGAATATATGTATACATATTTCCACACTTACTTTGCTGTGCAAAAACATCATATCTACAAGGAAAAAAATCAGAGAAAGGAAACACAATGCAAGCAAACATCAATAGAGAGCATGAAAATGTTATGTTGTGGTCCACATTTCATATCCCTCTCTCTGGGTGTATATGGTTTTCTTTGCTGAATAATTGGAGCTGGTTTGAGACATTTCATTTTTGCAGAGAGCCATGTCCATCAGACTTGATCATCATATATTATTGTTGTTGCCGTGTATAATGATCTCCTGGTTCTTCTCATTTCGCTCAGCATCAGTCCATGCAAGTCTCTCCAGACCTCTCTGAAATCATCCTGCTGGTTGTTTCCTATAGAACAATAATGTTCCATAACATTCATATACCATAATTTGTTCGGCCATTCTCCAATTGATGGGCATCCATTCAATTTCCAGTTTCTAGCCACTACAAAAAGGGCTGCCACAAACATTCTTGCACATGTAGGGCCCTTTCCTTTCTTTAAGATTTCTTTGGTATTGCTGTTAACTTCTTAACAAATACTGTTTGATTTAATATTTAAGTAATTTGAGGAGGGGGAGTAATGGTGAGAAATACTAGAATAATGAAAGGTGGGTGAAAAACTCCCCTAAACAAAGTTATCCAGAGGTTATTTACGGTTGTAACTGTAACAAGGATAAACAGAAGAAAAATATAAATCTGCAAATATTTTATAACATTCTATTGATTTTCAAACATATATGAAACTACAGAATTTGGGTTCTCATGTTACTTTCTCAGATATTTTTGCTCTATTGGGTGGAATTAGAGCTAAAGAAAACAAAGAAGAAAAATGTACCTGAATTAAGCCAATGATATTTACATCTACTAAATCTCAGCAGACCTGTTTCCACTATCTCTGACTGCCATTATTTATTATGTTTTCTCTCAATAAAACTGATTTGCTTCTTTTTTTGTCTACCCCCATTTTGTGTTGCACTTTGCCTTATGCTCCAAACTTCATTGGATTTTGTGTAATTGAGATTGTGATTATTAATCTCATATTAACAAATATATCCTGATGTGCGGCAGTAAGATAGCACAGTATATAAAGCACTGGACTTGGGATCAGGAAGATCTGAATCAAATTTGACCTCAAATAAAACTTTTTCTATGACTCTTCCTAAGACATTTAACTTCTGTTTGGCTCAATTTACTTAAATATAAATATAATAATAATAGCTACTTCCTGGGGTTTTTGAGGAGTTTTCTTGACAAAGATGCTAGTTATTTGCCTTTTTCTCCAATGTGTCCTAATTTTACAGATGAGGAACTAAGATAAATAAAAATTAATTGATTTGTTCAGGATCACACACTAGTAAATTATTGAGGCCAGATTTCAATTTTGCTCATCCCAACTCCAGACTTGGTTTTCTGTGCAATGTATCACTTAATTGCCCTTACACAACATATTATGTACTTGCAGAAGATGTATCGTAAAGGATGTAATAATAAATTCATAATCTGGTGAAAAATAGTGATATGCTTATATAGCAGGAAATAAAGGCTGACTGACTGATAGTCTATATACTTCATTAGCATTTATATGATAGAAGAAAAGTTCAGATAGAAGTTCAGTAAATTAAGAAAATACACTTTATGTTGGAATTATTTGAATCCTTGATAAAAATAATGGCACAGTATAGGTAATTATGGATGGATTGACATCAGAATTACTGGAGAAATGCAAACATCAATGAAATAATAGATTCATTAGCTCAATGGAATTGTCTCCTTTTAATGGGCTATTGCAAAACCTGGGCAGGTAGATGGTGTTGTGCATTGTCTGCTAGGCCTGGAGACAGGAAGTCTCATCTTCCTGCATTCAAATCTGGCCTCAGACATTTCCTACTTGTGTGCCTGTAGATAACTCACTTAACGATGTTTGCCTCAGTTCCCTCATTTGTAAAATGAACCAAAAAAGGGAATGGGAAACCACTTCATTATCTTTGCAAAGAAAACTTCAGAGTCATGAAGAGTTGAATATTACTGAACAATAATAATAATAATAATAATTTGTAAATAACTGAAAACTATTTATAGTTTTCAGGCTTAGTTTATTCTGTAACCTGCTAAAAGAGGCAGATCTTGGGTTTTTGCCAGAGTTGCAACTTTACATAGGAGCAAGAAAATTTATTAACTAGTATGTAAATACAGATTCCATTTCTGTCTCTAACAGTAGAAGGCCTTGGCAAAGTCATTTACCTTTCTTCTTATATAGTTCTTTTTGTAAAATAAAGGTGTTGTAGGATATGTTTTAATTTCTAAATTCTTGATTCTATTATTTAATTTATACATGGCTTGTTGTTTTGCAATTATTACATCAATCAAACTACATCTGTAAGATTGCTATTAATATTTCAATTTAATATATGAAAGAAAACAAAATTGACAAAAAAAGAGGGAGTAATTTTCATGAAAACATTCATTTTTAAAGTCTAAATTGAATGTCAGTAAGGTGACAAGTTTCTATCTTAACCTTGAAACTCATGTAAAGTTAGAGTGAGTTCTTAGTTGATACCATATGTTACTAGGTCTGACAGTGTGATGTGTCTTTACCACAACACCATCTGGGCTGTATTACCTGAGTAGGGACACTGAATAGGGAAGGAGGAGAATAATTAACTCTTGCAATTTAATTTTTCTCTGAGATTTCACAGCTGGTGCTGTATCCCTAACCACATTGCTTACAAAAAAGGGGGAAAAATGCATATTTCTTTTAGATAAATAATTACCACTTTAAAGTTCAATTATATTTATCTTCCACTACTTTTTTCATATATGTACTAAGCATTATTTTCATTAACAAAAATAACTGAAATTAAATAAAGGGGGAAAAACAAGCAAACTCATTCTTATAGCATGATCTCTGTCACCTTCAGGCAATACTATAACCAGTAAATACAATTGTGGATGCCTATCATATCTCAAAAAAAAGGATAAAAGAAAAATGTGTATTAGTTTATGGTTTCAGAAGTCAACCTAGCATTTGACTTCAACCCCAATTTATAGATTTTTCTCCAAGGAAACAGTTTTCTTAAAAAAAATAAAGCAAAAACAAAAAAAGAATCACCTAATCCATTGTCAGTGAGTCAGATGCAAAATCTACTTGTCTTTATTACTGCAGTTCTAATGGATAATTAAAACTATAAACAGGGCATTAATAAGTGAAAGAAATTTCATATTTGTTAATGAATGATTTTAAAAGTACACTGAGCATTCTGAATGCTACTTAAGATTTTGCATTACTTTGGAAAGACCACAAAATGTTGTATTATTAGCATAAAGTACAGCTCATTTCTTTCCCACAGTTCTGTCAAAGACAAAAAATATGATTAGGAGAACAATTTCTAATCAAAATATTTAAGGCAGAGAGAGAGAGAGAAACAAATTGATGAATTAGACCAGCAACTAAAATCCAAACAATACAAAAACTCAAAAAATAAATAGATAAAAACATAATTAAACAACAAAATAGGTGTGGAAGTGTATGTAAAACTTAGTAAAGCTTATCTGTCTATTTATAAAGTCAAGATAGTGTATATCTCTCAGAAAGAACAGCATCTATGGAATCAAAGTTTTGGATCATCCAAAAGAAACTATGAGGATGTGAGTAAGCTGAAACACATTACCAAGAAGGAATGACAGAGGAAGAGTGATGCATAGGAAATTACTAAAAATTAATGAATGAAAAAAATAGAGTAACAATGTTGTGAGACTGAGGGAACACCAACATATGGTTCCTGTGTTCAATTGTTAGACAATGTCAAGAGAATGAGAGGAAACCCCCCAGTATATTAGTGCAAGATATTAGGCTAGGTGATAAAGATATAGACACACAAACATAGCCTGCAGGCTCATTAGTTCTAATCTCTTCACTATGCTATTTAATCAAATCTTGATTAATAACACCTTCGTCTTTACCCTCCTTTTCCCTCTGATTAGAGGCTGGAGAACAGAGTATCAAATTCTTCCCAATACCTTTCTTTAAAGGGGCTAGGAACTGGAATCTCAGGTCAGTCTACTTTGAATCTGTACTTTCTGGTTTCAAATCCATGGTTCAAAATGCCTCTGCACTGATAACCCTGTTCCTCCGCTTCCCTGGCATTTTTTTGTATTATCTTCCCTGAGTGGATTGTACACTTCTTGGAGTTAAGAAATGTCTTCCACTTTATTGTGTCCCCAGATCTTAAATGTAGTGGCTGGCACATAGTAGACACTTAATAAATGTTTATTGAATTATTTTGGATTGCTTGTATTCCACTTTGGAGGTAGGGAGTTTGAAAATTACTTATGTTTAATTATAATCTCATATTGTGAAACTATTCCATTTTTGTTTCTTAATACTTTTAATATAAATAGTTTAGATAGACTCTGATATTATTTCTACTTCTGGTAACAAATACTTGCATAAAAATGTTATTGTCACACTTTTTTTTCCAGAAATTATCTCTCCATGTGCATGCTTGTATATAAAAAGTACATATATACAAATTTATTAGAGGTTCAGCTATATTGGAAGAGTATATAATAAATGCTGTGAAATTTACCATAATCAGCCTTGATATATAAATACTGGAAGAGATTTTATGGTTAGTGTCATATGAATTTAAAAAAAAGGTCAATATACTTTTTTTTAATAATGAAAATCTTTCAGATATTTGTATAATAGTGAGATTATGGGCATGATGGAATGTAATGGCTTTTTTAGAGTCATAATGGTTTTTCATATTAAATTCATATTCCATAACATATGCTGTGCTCGCAAAGACATCAGAACATAGTATGAGAAAATTGATTTAAGATGTAGTATGGAGTACTTAGGGACCTTTAAAAGCTATGAATGCATCAGTAGTGAAGTCATTGATGAGAGTTCTTATTTGCAGGTGTATACATTCACACAAGCACAAATACAAGATGCAATATATATTTATACACACACACACACACACACCTATGCCAGCAGTGTCTATTCACAGATATAATGTGACTTAGGTACCTATTTCTACCAACTAGTTTCTTGCTTAGTTTAATTTTCCTTTTCCTTCCCTGTGAAACACACTGACTTGCAGGGCAGCAGGGCCTTACTGAATAGGTATGTGAGCCGAATGTGATTTCTGCCCTTATAAAAAGCAGTTATGGCACATATGAAATTGCTACTTTTCTTTTTTATATTGCTGACATTTTATGGTGTGCTACATAATTAATTTTATTAAGATACAGAAACATTTGCTGGAGATTCCATTTCCCACCTATGGTTTATTTTTACTCCCTGCGATAAATTAAGAGACAGTAAAATACAATATTAAGTCACAGATATTTTTAGAACATCTTTGTTCCTAAGATTTTATTTTTGTGTATAGGAACTCTACATTTTTCAGCTTTTATTGTAATATTATGACCCAGATGTTGCTTCATACCTAATATCTGCTACTCTTTTTTTATTCTTAAGGCTTTTTTAAAAATTTGTTTCATGGATTATCTGTGAGAATTCGTCCAATATTCTGTGGAACTATCACTGTATGATAAAGAAATATAGGTGAAAAGCTAATGAAAGTATGTGTAGAATAATAGCAGCACCACATATGCTAGAATATTAGGAACATGCATTTTCACAAATCTGTCCTACAAGATGTTGTGCAAGTGATGGAGAACCTGTGAAAATTTCTTGCAGGAAATCAGATGGAAGAAAGAAGGTACATAGAATGATAGGGGGACAAGAGCAAGAGAAAAAAGTAGGATTGTGAGAAAGGATGTGATATATTCACTTGACATACCATCATCATAATTCAGGAAGGAATGAGGCCATGCATTACCTCCTAGCTATCCCTATAAGAACATAGCACCAGTCTTATCACTGTTTTTCTTTATATTTCTGTCTGACTTTGAATATGTTTTTGGATGAGACTCATAGGACATCTATTGTGGTTTGCATAAAGAAACTTCTGTGTCAGTTCCTTTACTATGTGGATTTTTAGTAGCTTCAGTTCCTTGTCATTTTGTCTTTGGGTCTTATCTTCTCAACCACACTATCTCATTCTTTCTTCTTTTTTTCTAAATTCCCCCCCCATTAGAATGGACACCATTTCAAAAACAGGTTATCAATTTCTTCAGGAATAAAGACATATATTGTTACTTGTTTAAATGTTTAAATATAACACATATTTGCAATTAACTAAAGAAATAACTACCAACCTGATTCTTTTTTTAAAGAAATCAAAGTGTTTATTAGTCACATTAAAATTCTCTAAATCACTATTGATTTAGAAATGAAAATTAAAACAACTCTGAAGTACTACCTCATATCAATCAGATTGGCTAATATCATCCTTTTTTTTTTTAATTAAAGCTTTTTATTTGTATAACATATGTATGGGTAGTTCCCCAGCATTGATCTTTACAAAGCTTTCCATTACAAATTTTACCCCCAATCCCCTCTCCTCCCCTAGATGGCAGGAAGTCCACTACATGTTAATAATGTTGAAATACTTGACAAGCTGTGCAAGAAAAATCCTATCTACAAGAAAAAAAAAAAAGAAAATCAGAGAAAGGAAACACAATGCAAGCAAACCTCAATAGAGGTTTCACGCTCAATAGAGCATGAAAATGTTATGTTGTGGTCCATATTTCATATCCCTCTCTCTGGGTGTATATGGTTTTCTTCAGTGAACAACTGGAACTGGTTTGAGACAATTCTTTGTTGCAGAGAGCCATGTCCATCAGAATTGATCATCATGTAATATTGTTGTTGCTGTGTATAATGATCTCCTGGTTCTGCTAGTTTCACTCAACATCAGTTCATGCAAGTCTCTCCAGGCCTCTCTGAAATCATCCTGCTGGTCATTTCTTACAGAGCAATAATATTTCATAACACTCATATACCATAATTTATTCAGCCACTCTCCAATTGATGGGCATCCCTTCAGTTTCCAGTTTCTAGCCACTACAAAAAGGGCTGCCACAAACATTCTTGCACATGTGGGGCCCTTTCCCTCTTCTAAGATCTCTTTGGGATATAGGCCCAGTAGAAACACTGCTGGGTCAAAGGGTATGCACAATTTGATGACTTTTTGAGCACAGCTCCAAATTGTTCTCCAGAATGGTCTACCCACATGATTCTTTCTCTCAATGTGTTCAAAATGGAACGATTTTTATTCTACCTGAAGGGACTTCCATCCTTTACTTTCTTTAACTTTGTCATCTTCATACCTGCTCAACTCACTGCTGAGGCTTGTGAATTCTCTTTCAACAATACCTAATGAATCTAACTTCTCTTCACCCATATGGCCATCACGCACTGTTAAACTGAACTATTATAACTATCTTCTTAAAATTCTCAATCTCCAATTCATCTGCCAAGTATCTGGCAAAATAATATTCCTAAAGCATGTGTGTATCTTTGTCATTCCACTCTCTTTCTCTGATGTTGTCCATGCCTGCTTGTTGCCTCTAAGATAAAGGGAAAATGCCTCAGCCCTGACACCAAATGCCCTTCAGTGTCTGACCTTAACCTAACTCACAAAACAATGCACAGAATACCACACACACATACACAAATACACACACTATATTCGAGATAGGCTGGTCTTCTTACTATTCTTCAAGTCTTGTCATTTCAGTGAAGAATTGTTAAATGATCACCTTGTTTGCTGTTAGTGGACTTTGGTTCAAATCATAATTCTGCCTCTTACAACTGGGAGAAGTCTGAACAAGTCACTTAACTCCTCTCTGACTCCATTTCTTCATTTATACTATAAGGGAGATTGAAATATTCAATGTGTCTTATTCCCTCCAAGTCTAGATGTAGATGGTCGTAAGATTGTTGTCTCCATATGGGATTGCTTACATGTTGGAAATATACTCCACTACTCTGCTTTCATCCTCAGTTTTTTTCAAGATTTTACCTCATATGCAAAAATATTGTAGATCCCTTTAGTTCTTAGTATTGTGAAAGGCAGTTATATGGAACAAAAGATTTAATGTAGGATTTAATGTCAAGAAGAACTGAAATCAAATCCTGCCTCAGAATTTCAAAGCTGTGTGACTATGGGAAGCAATTTATTCTCTATCTGACTCAGTTTCTTTTTCACTTAAATGAAGATAATTACTTATATCACAATGTTGTAGTGAGGATAAAAATGATTTAATATTTAATGCCTTAATGTTCTATATAAATGCTATTATTGGTATCATAAGTATTCTCTAGGTCCTCAAATTATCTATCTATCTGTGTACATACTTTGTCCATCAATATGTTTCTTAAGGACTAGTACTAATTTTTTTCATTTCTGTCTTTGTATCATTAGTACCTTCTTAAGTTAACCTCTTTCCATCATTCTCTTTATGTTTCTTTTTCATTATACTTCTATATTAGGATAGCTAAAGCCCAATGACTCACCATTGCTTCATTCTCAACTTCCCTATATGTGTCCTTGTGTGTGTGTGTGTGTATGTTTGCTTGTGTGTTTTCATTTTTTAGGCTTTCTGCAACATTTAACTTTGGAATGGTTTTAGTGATGTCAAAATAAGATCTTATTCAGAGGATTCCTTGCCATTCGTACAAACATTGAAGTCTAGAATAACAATAAAAGTAGAGACATTTATATTGAAATTTAATACATTAAAATCTTGGCATACATTTTGTCAGTTGTTTCCAATAACTCCATGACTTTGGTATAATAAAATAAAATTATTATTCTAAACTATCAGTTAGCAAATGCATTCTATTGAAACATACCACATCTGCTCTTATATACCTGAAGTGAGTGCCATCTACTGTAGTTTCAAAGTACAGTAAGGAAGTAATTCTTTGAAGCCCAGTAAAGACTAAATGTCAGTCTGATAATATGAGAAGACTTAAAATATCTATTTAGTCATTATCAGTTATTCACTATTGAATTAGGTCAAAATTATCATATTCCCCAATAAATTATCACATAATTAATGGCACTAGTTTGAACTCATAAAATATTAAATAAGGCATGTTAACTACTTCCATAGAATCACTATTGCAGGTCACCCAAAGGACAATAAAGAAATGATCAAAAATAATCTGCATCAAATTATCAATAATGATCTGTGTTACAAAAGTCACAAAAGGGGCAGCATTTAAGAGCTGTACAATTAGAAGGAAAATGTGGACAATTATATAGCAGATATACATGCAAATATTTCATAAGTGTTCAAGAAAGTATGACAATCCTAGAAGAAGACCTAGAGTGGGTTGTATATATTCTATGAAATATTTATATTAGGATGGTAATAGAAATAATACAAGGTGGACAGCCAAAATAGAAAAGTTGAAGTAGCAATCCAGTTGAACTCTATTAATATTTCCTTGTAAAAACAACTTTAAAATGATGTCTCAAATAAAATTTTCTTGTGGTAGAGTTAACAAAAGTCCATGGTAAGATATTTATTTCAGATCAAAACAATTTAGGAGGTCCACATAAGAGTTCTGTGGTGGGGAAAAACTTAAAATTCATCTGAGGCAGCAACAACTATGGGCCTTGGAGACAGCTACAACAGTAGCAACAGAAGTTTCAGGAGTTCTCAGTGCAGAGATAGTAAATGAGTAAAATGACTGGTGAGAAAGAAAATATGAAGGACACTTTCTTGACACTGGGTGATAATGTTTGCAACTAGAAAGGAGTAGGGACCATTCCTAGGTAAAGATCAGAGCATAGACAAAGAATATAGTAACCACATCTCTCCTGAGATCACATCACAGTGAAAGAACTTCATAATTATAGATCCCCACAACTTGCCCTGAAAGAACAGTGCAAAAAAAGCCTGAGGACTGAGAAAATACCTTGTAACACATAGGTAAATATGAAGATCAAAGTCAAGAAATAGCTTGGAAAAATGAGCAAATAGGAATAACAATAAAGAATTTTACCATAACAAAGCTATTTATAATAGTCAGGAAGACCAAAACAAACTCAGAAGACAACAATACAAAAAACAAATACAAGCAAAGTATCAAAGAAAAACACTAATTGGACAGATGCTCAACAACATTTTTTGGAAGAGTTAAAAAAGAGAGATGAATGTTAGGGGAAAAAATTGGGGCAAGTAATAAGAATGATGCAAGACAATTATAAGATAATTAACTACAGAAAAGAACTCATTAAAATCAGAGAAGAGTCAGAAGCCAGAGCCAAGATGGCAGAATAAAGGGAAGAAGTTGCCCAACCTCTCCCCCAAACTGCACCAAATTCCTTTAAATGATGATGCTAAACAAATTTTGGAACCTCAGAACACTCAAAAGATGAAGTATAACATTTTCCAGCTGAAACCACCTAGAAACGCAGCAGAAAAAGTCTGTGATATCAGGGTTGTGAATCCAGCCCAGTAAAGGGTGCCCTTGTGCAGCCCTGGACCCATTTCCAACCCCAGTTCCACCATGACATCTGAGTCAGCCACAGTATTGGTAGTTTCCAAACCTCTCAGCCTAGAGATGCTAAAGATGACCTGAAAGGTCAACAGAAAAGGTCTGAGGAATCAGAGTGGGACACCAAGGAGCAATGCAGTAAGCTCCAGTCAGCAGAGCCCCAGCCCCAGAACAGTAGATTTTACAGCTCTAGTGGAGATACTCCTAATAGCTCCAGGACAGAAAAGAGTGCTTGTGGTCATGTTTCTAGAAGGATTTCTGAAAACAGTGCACAAAACCGCTGAGGCTTGGGATAGTGCACCCTCCACCCTGGAAACAGAGTCCCACTTTAACAAACAATTAAAACAGAATAATAGGCTAGAAAAAATGAGCAGACTACCAAAAAATGTTTCCGACCATTGAAAGTTATTATGGTAACAAGGAGGATCAAAACACACACTCAGAAGATGATTACAAAGTCAAAGCCCCTACATCCAAAGCCTCAAAGAAAAGTATGAATTGAGCTCAGGCCGTGGAAGAGCTCAAAAAAGACTATGAAAATCAAGTAAGAAAGATAGAGGAAAACATAGGGAAAGAATTGAGACAGATATAAAAGGAAATGCAAAAAAAAACTAATGAGGACAATAACACTTTAAAAAATAAAATAGGTCAATTGGGAAAAGATGTACAAATGCTAATTTAGGAAAATAATTCCTTAAAAATAGAATTGAGCTAATAGAAATTAATGGATTTATGAGAAATCAAAATGCAATAAAGCAAAACTAAAAACTGAAAAAAAATAGAAAATAAAGTGAAACATCTCATTGGAAAACAACTAAACTGGATAATAGATCTAGGAAAGATAATTTTAAAATTATGGGTCTCCCTAAAAGCTATAATCATAACAAGAGCCTGGACATCATCTTTCAGAAATTGTCAAGGAACTGATAATTCTAGAACCAGAGGGTAAAATCAAAATAGAAATAATCCACATATCACCTCCTGAAAGAGATCCCAAAATGATAATTCCCAGAAATATTATAGTCAAATACTGGAACTCCTATTTCAAGGAGAAAATATTGCAAGCATCCAAAAAGAAACAATTTGAGTATAGTGGAGCCATAGGGAGGATAACACAAGATTTAGCAATTTCTATATTAAAAAACTGAATGGCTTTGAATATTATATTCCAGAAAGTAATAGAGCTAGGATTGCAACCAAGAATCACCTACCCAGCAGAACTGAGTTTAATTCTTCAAAGGAAAGGTGGTAATTCAATGAAACAGAGGATTTTCAAGCCTTTGTAATGAAAAGACCAGAGCTGAATGGAAAGTTTGCTTTTCAAATACATGACTCTGGAGAAACATATGGAGGTAATCAGGAAAGTGATATCATAAAGGATTTAATAAGGTTTTTCTGTTTACATTTCTACAAGGGGGGATGATACCTGTAACTCATTAAAAGTACTCATTATTATGGTAGTTAAAAATGGTATATATAGACAGAGGGCATGGATGGGAGTTGAATATGAAGGGATAGGGGGCAGAGCCAAGATGGTGGAGAGGACACACATTTGTTTCTGATCTCATCCCTTGTCCCTCAAACTAATTAGCACATTCAACCTTTTTTCTTAATTCTGTACTGGCAGAACCCGTGAATATTGGGAGTGTAACAAATTATCAGTAGAAAATAATTTTGGAGTCTCCAGAAAAGGTCTGTTTCAACTGGGCATGGAGGGAGGCATACCAAGGTCAAATAGGCCAAACACAGGCACTAGGGAGTACAGGCAGAGCAGACCCAGGGTAGTGTGAGCCAGAGAACCTACAGGGAAGAATCTACAGCAGTGTTGGCTACTCTGCCCTGGTTGTACACCAGTAGATCAGCAGACAAGTTATAAAACATCCAGCACAAACACAAAAGGTAAATAGTGAACCCCAAAGCGCCAGAATTTCACAAGGCCTGACCACACCCACCTGGCACCAGAAGTCAGCAAGTGCAGCTACAGCCTCTTGTAGAGGAAGCTTGAATAATGTCCCTTACCCTAAAAGCAGATCTTAACATTTTTTAAAAATGAGTAAAAAAGCAAAAAAGAATCTGACCATGGAGAGTTTTTAGGGTGAAAGAAGGGAACAGATTTCAAACTCTGAAGAGACTAAAAGTAGATTGTCTCCAGATGAAGCCTCAAAGAATGATATAAATTGGTCCCCATCACACAAGGTTCTCCTAGAAGAAATTAAAAAGGATCTTAAAAGAGACCTGGAAGAAAAATGGGGAAAATAAATGAAAATTTTGCAAGAGGGTTTGGAAAAGGCAAAAGAAAACAGACTTAATGAAATGGAAAAAGCATATAACTCATTAATAGTTTGATTTGACAAAAACAAAACAAAACAAAACAAAAAACCTCCCCAAAAAACAGAATTTGTGAAATGGAAAAAAAAATCCATAGAACAAAACAACTCATTTTAAAATTCAGTTGGACAAATACAAAAAAAGAAGTAAAAAAAATAATGAAGAAAATAATTCACTAAAAATCAGAACTGAGCAAATAGAATTGAATGACTCAAAGAAACATCAAGAATCAGTCAAGCAGAGTGGAGCCAAGATGACATAGAGGACATACAGTTCTTTCTGACCTTCTCCCATGATCCTCAGACTAATTGGCAAATCCAGCCTTTAAATTAGTTCTGGACTGGCAGAATCCATAAATATTGGAGTATAACACATTATTACCAGCAGAAGAGAATTTCAAGATTGCTAGAAAAGGTCTGTTTCAATCATGTACAGAGAGAGTCTGGCAAAGCATAAGAAGGCTGAATACAGACTTCAGTGCAAGCAGCATAAGGATTGGGGGTGGGGGTGGGATGGGGAGGCGTGTAGAGAATCTACAAGGAGGAATCTACAGCAGTGTTGGCTACTCTGCCCTGGATGCAAGCCAATAGATTAACAGAGGAGTTATAAAACATCCAATACAACACAAAAGATAGTGAACCAGAAACCACAGAATCTGATGGGATCTGGCCATACCCACCCAAACCTGGGAGTGATTCAGCACTAACTCCACACAGCTGCTGCTGTTTGTAGAGGAATCTTGGACAACTTCCACTGTCCTAAAAGCAGATCACAATTATTTTTTTTAATGAGTAAAAAAGCAAAAAGAGCTCTGACCATAGATAGTCTTTATGGTGAAAGAGAGGAACAGATTTCAAACCCTGAGGAGACTAAAAGCAGATAGTCTCCAGATGAAGCCCGAAAGGGTGATGCTCCCCATCAGACAAAATTCTCCTGGAAGGAATTATAAAAGATCTTAAAAGAGAGCTGCAGGAAAAATGGGGAAAGGAATTGAGAATTTTACAAGGGGGTTAGAAAAGGCAACACAAAAAATTATCTGAAGGAATTCACTACAAATTAGACTTAGTTAAATAGAAGCATATAACTCCTTAAAAAATAGAGCTGACAAAATGGAAAAAGAAAACAACTCTCTGAAAAACAGAATTTGTTAAATGGAACAAGAAAACAACTCCTTGAAAAACAGAATTTTTGAAATAGAAAAAGAAAATAACTCCTTAAAAATAGAATTTGTGAAATAGAAAAAAATCCATAGGAAAAAAAACTCACTAATTAAAAAATTCAGTTGGTCAAATGCAAAAAGAAGTAGAAAAATAAATTAAGAAAATAATTCACTAAAATTCAGAAGTAAATAAATTGAAATGAATAACTCAATGAGACATCAAAAATCAGTCAAGCAAAACCAAAAAAATAGAAAAAAATGTAAAATACTTACTTGGGAAAACATCTGATCTAGAAAATAGATTTAGGAGATACAATGTAAGGATTATTGGACTTCCTAAACACCATGATGAAAAACAAAAGAGCCTAGGCACTATTTTTCAGGAAATCATCAAAGAGAACTGTCCTGATGTCATAGAATCAGAAGGTAAAACAGCCATTTAAAGAATTCATCGAACACGTCCTGAAAGAGACCCCAAAATTAAAAGCCCAAGGAATATTGTGGCTAAATTTCAGAATTATGGGCCCAAGGAAAAAAATATTAGAAAATATAATTGAAATACAGAGGAGCCAGAATAAGGATTACCCAGGACCTAACAGCTTCCACCTTAAAGGATCAAAGGGCCTAGAATCTGATATTCTGAAAGGCAAAGTAACTTGGAATGTAGCCAAGCATGAACTACCCCACTAAACTGAGCATCTTCTGTCAGGAAAAAAGATGGACATTCAACAAAACAGGTGAATTCAAGTTCTTTCCATTGAAAAGACAAGAGCTAAACAAAAAATTTCACCTCCAAATATAGAACTCTAGAAAGAATAGAAAGGTAAAAAGAAAAAAACAAATTCTTGAGAAATTTCTGCTATGAGTATATATAGAGAGTGGATGTATTTATTCGATTTTACTGTTATAATGTAAATAAGAAACTAGAAGTAGAAAGGGGATTGTATGAGAAAAAGGGCAAAGTGAAGGCAAAATGAGTGAAATTACATCTCACAAAGGGGCAAAGAAAAACCCCTTATAATTGAGGGAAAGAAGAGAGGGGAAGGAACATTGTGGGAATCCTACTCTCATCAGATTTGGCTCAAAGATAGAATATTAGACATTCTTGGTTTCACAGAGAAAATTCTCTCATCTTAAAGAAAAGTGGGAGGGGAAAGAGGAAATAGAAGTAATAGGCTGAATGGAAGGTAAAACAGAATAGTAGGGGAAAGGTATAAGAAAGGAGGAAGGACACTAAAGGGGTAGGGCTGCTTCAGAAAAGTGGTGCTCATAAGTAATCTATTGGGGAAAATCAAATTGTTAGTCTCAAAAATGAAAAGGGAAAACTTTACAACAATGAAGAAGAAATGAAAGCCATAATTAGGAGTTATTTTCCCAATTTTATGCAATAAATTTGATAATCTAAGTGAAATGGAGCAATACTTACAAAAATATAGATTGTCCAGATTAAGAGAAGAGGAAATAAATTACTTAAATATTCCCATTTTAGAAAAAGAAATAGAACAATTTATAAATCAACTTCCTAAAAAAATATCCAGGGCCAAATGTATTTACATGTGAACTTTACCAAATATTTAAAGAACAATTAACTGCAATACTATAAAAACTATTTGAAAAAACAGGGAAAGAAGGACTCCAACATTTTTTTATGACACAGCCATGGTACTGATACCTAAACCAAGTCAGATGAAAACAGAGAAAGAAAATTATAGACCAAAACCCCTACTGAATATTGAAGCATAAATCTTAAATAAAATATTAGCAAAGAGATTACAGAAAATCATCTCCAGGATAATACACCATGAATAAGTAGAATTTATACCAGGAATGCAGGTTTGGTTCAATATTGGGAAAACTATTAGCATAATTAGCCATATCAATAAGCAAATTAACAAAAACCATATGATTATCTCAATAGATGCAGAAAAAGCATCTGATAAAAACCAACACCCATTCCTATTAAAAACACTAGAAATTATAGGAATAAATGGACTTTTCTTTAAAATAGTAGCATCTATTTAAAATCATCAGCAAGCATCATATGTAATGGGGATAAACTGGAATCATTCCCAAAATTATTAGGGGTGAAACAAGGATGCCCACTATCACCATTACTATTCAATATTGTATCAGAAATGCTAGTTTTGGCAATGAGAAGAAAAGAGATTAAAGGAATTAGAGCAGGTAATAAGGAAACTAAGTTATCACTCTTTGCAGAGGATATGAAGGTGTACTTAGAGAAGCTTAGAGAATCAACAAAAAATTATTAGAAATAATCCACAACTTAAGCAAATTTGCAGGATACAAAATTAATGCCCCAAAACAATAATTATTTTTATATATCACTAACAAAACCCAAAAGCAAGAGATACAAAGAGAAATTCCATTGAAAATAATTGTCAATAGGATAAAATATTTGGAAATCTATCTGCCAAAGGAAAGTCGGAAACTATACGAACAAAACTACAAAATGCTTTCCACACAAATAAAGTCAGATGTAAACAATTGAAAAAATATCAAGTGATGTTAGATCAGTCAAGCAAATGTAATAAAGATGACAATCCTCCCCAAACTAATCGATTTACTTAGTGCTATACCAACAACCATACTCCCAAGAAACTATTTTACTGTCCTAGAAAAAATAACAACAAAATTCATCTAGAAGAACAAAAGGTCAAGAATTTCAAGGAATTAATGAAAAAATGCAAATAAAGGTGGCCTAATTGTACCAGATCTAAAACTATATTTCAAAGCAACAGTCATCAAAACCATTTGGTACTGGTTAAGAAATAGCCTACTTGATCAGTGGAATAAGTTAGGTTCACAGAACAAAATAGTCAATAACTATAGCAATCTCATGTTTGATAAACCTAAAGATCCCAACTTTGGAGTTAAAATCTGCCTATTTAAAAAAAAGTGCTGGGAAAATTGGACACTGGTATGGAAGAAACTAGGCTTTGACCCACACCTAACACTGTATACCAAGATAAGGTTGAAATGGGTTCATGATCTAGATATAAAGCATGATATTATTAACAAATTAGAAGAACATAAGATAGTTTACATCTTAGTTCTGTGGAGGAGGAAGGAATTTATGACCAAAGAAGAACTAGAGATTATTACTGATAACAAAATAGATAATTTTGATTATATTAAATTTGAAAGTTTTTGTACAAACAAAAGTAATGCAGGTGAGTAGAAGGAAAATAAAAATCTGAAAGTCTTATGAACAAGATTCTCTTCAACAATGAGATGATTCAAACGAGTTCCAATTGTTCAGTGATGAAGAAATCCATCTATACCCATTGAGAATACTGAGGGAAGGTTCAGTGAGCCAAGATAGAGAACTGCAGAGAGCGTTCTCTGTGAGCTCCTGAGACCTTCCCTCAGACCCAGACAAATTGAACCTCCAAACTGGTTCCTGAGTGAGGGCTCCACCAAACACTTGGACTACAATGAACATCTATCAACAATCTAATTTGAAAAAACATCCGAGGTTAGCCTCAGAAAAAATAGGCCGCTGGCCACAATCAGACGCCAGCACAGCAAAGTTGGGCTGTGACAGAGGCGGTTTTTAGGCATCCAGGAAGACCCTTGGAAATGCCTGGGCCACTTTGCTCTGCTTGCGGGCAGGTGCTTTGGCACATCTGCCTTTGGTGAAGGGCGGATTGAGAGCAGCTGAAAACGTGGTCCTAGTGCGAATCTAGCCCGACCAGCTTCAGACCGGAAGTCAACTCTGCAAACTGCCCAGGGAAAATTGAAATTGCAGTAGTACTCCATGCTGGTGATGGATACCTCAGCTGTAAGAAGCAGAAGAGAGCTCTCACCATAGACAGCTTTAACGGAGAGAAAATGGAGAAGTCCCCAGATCCTGCCATTCTGAAATCAATCCCAGATGAAGCCACAAAGGCGGACTTAAGCTGGTCTCACTTCCAGAAGGCTTACCTGGAAGATTGCATAAAGAATCTCAAAAGAGAGCTAGAAGAAAAATGGGGAAATAAATTGAGATCAGGGCAACAGAAATATCAAAAACTGGAAAACAGGACTGGTGAATTGGAAAAAGACAACAATTCACTGAAAAACAAAATTGGTGAATTGGGAAAAGACAACAATTCATTGAAAAATAAAATTGGCAAAATGGAAAAAAGAATGCATTGAATCAAGAAATTCAATTGGCCAGCTACAAAAGGTGCTAAAAAAGATAACTGAAGGAAATAATACTCTAAAAATTAAAATTGAACAAATAGAAGTAAATGACTCAATAAGACTTCAAGAATGAGTCAAAAAAAATGAAAAAATAATAGAAGAAAACATGAAATATCTCCTAGGAAAAACAACTGACTTGGAAAACAGATCCAGGAGAGACAATTTAAGGATTATCGGACTCCCTGAAAGCCACGATGAAAAAAAGAACCTGGATCCTATCTTCCAGGAAATCATGAAAGAGAATTGCCCTGATGTTTTAGAATCAGAAGGCAAAATTAGCATTGAAAGAATTCACCAATCATCTCCTGAAAGAGACCCCAAAATTAAAAGCCCTAGGAACATCGTGGACAAATTTCCAGATTATTGTGCCAAGGAAAAGATATTGCAAGCAGCTAGAAAGAAACAGTTCAAATACCGAGGAACTGTCATTAGAATTACACAAGATCTGTCAGCTTCCACATTAAAGGATCGAAGGGCCTGGAATCAGATATTCCGAAAGGCAAAAGAACTTGGATTACAGCCAAGAATAAGTTATCCAGCTAGAATGAGCATAATCTTCCAGGGAAGAAGATGATCATTCAATGATACAGGAGAATTTCACCTATTTCTAATGAAAAGACCAGATCTGAACAAAAAATTTGACCTCCAAGTACAGAACTCAAGAGAAGCATAAAAAGGTAAAAAGGAAAGAACTCTTGAAAACTATATTCCTACTATAGGTATCTTAAAGAATGGGGGTATAATTTGATTTTTCTTTGATAATAATGGAAAGGAAATTAGAGGTGGAAGGGATACCATACTGAAAGAAAAAAGGGGGGAAGGACGCAAAATAAAGTAAAAATAAAGGAGGTAAAATAAGGCAAAATCTCATAAAGAGACATAGAAGATCTAATATAATTGAGGGAAAGAAGGGAGGGTGATGAGTATTGTGGAAACCTTGCTCTCATTAGATTGGACACTAAGAAATTATATCAGACACATTTGGCTTCAAAGAATGACCTGCCCCTCCTTCTGGAAAGGTGGAAGGGAAAGGAGGGAAAAAAAAGGGGGATTAACTAATAGAAGGATTAGGGGAAAAGTATAAAGAAGGAGGGAGGAATTCTAAAGGGGGGAGGACTATAGGTGAGAGGTGGTCATCAAAAATAAAGTACTGGGGAGGGGGGAAGGGAGAGAGGGGAAAGGGAAGAGAAAATCATAACTCTGGGTAAATAAGATGGCAGGGAATACAGATATAGTTATTTTAACTGTGAATGTGAATGGGATGATCTCTCCCATAAAACGGAAGCGCGTAGCGGACTGGATTAAAAGCCAAAATCCTACAATATGTTGTTTACAAGAAACACATCTAAAGCATAGAGATACATACAGAGTGAAGGTAAAGGGCTGGAGCAGAATCTTCTATGCTTCAGGTGAACAAAGAAAGGCAGGGGTAGCAATCCTTATCTCAGATCAAGTAAAAATAAAAATAGATATAATTAAAAGAGATAAGGAAGGAAACTATATTTTACTAAAGGGTACCATAGACAATGAAGTGGTATCAATACTAAACATACATGCACCAAGTGGTATAGCATCCAAATTCCTAGAGGAGAAACTAACAGAGATGCAAGGAGAAATAGACAGTAATACTATACTAGTGGGGGATTTCAACCTTGCTCTCTAAGAATTAGATAAATCAAATCACAAAATAATTAAGAAAGAAGTTAGGGAGGTAAACAAAAGGCTATAAAAGTTAGGTATGATAGCTCTCTGGAGGAAATTGAATGGTGATAGAAGGGAGTATACTTTTTTTCTCAGGGGTTCATGTAACTTATACAAAAATTGATCATGTGTTAGGGAATAAAAACCTCAAAATCAAATGCAGAAAAGCAGAAATAGTAAATGCATCCTTCTCAGATCGTGATGCAATAAAACTCACATGTAATATAAGGCCAGGAGAAAATAGAACACAAGTTAAATGGAAATTAAATAATCTAATTCTGAAGAATCAATGGGTGAAAGAGCAAATCATAGACACAATCGATAATTTCATCCAGGAGAATAACAATAATGAGATAACATACCAGAATTTGTGGGACACAGCTAAAGCGGTAATAAGGGGTAATTTTATATCTCTAGATGCTTACTTGCATAAAACAGAGAAAGAGAAGATAAATTGACTGGGCCTACAATTAAAAAAGGTAGAAAAAAACCAAATTAAAAACCCTCAATTAAATAACAAATTGGAAATTCTGAAAATTAAAGGGGAGATCAATAAAATTGAAAATAAGAAAACTATCGAATTAATAAATAAAACTAAGAGTTGGTTTTATGAAAAAACCAACAAAATAGATAAGCCTTTACTTAATTTGATTAGAAAAAGGAAAGAGGAAAATCAAATAGTTAGTCTTAAAATTGATAAGGGAGAACTTTCCTCCAATGAAGAGGAAATTAGAGTAATAATTAGGAGTTCCTTTGCCCAACTTTATGCCAATAAATTTAATAATGTAAATGAAATGGAGGAATATCTACAAAAATATAGATTGCCTAAGTTAACAGAAGAGGAAATAAATTATTTAAATAGCCCCGTTTTGGAAATGAAATAGAAAAAGCTATTAATCAACTCCCTTAGAAAAACTCTCCAGGGCCAGATGAATTTACATGTGAATTTTACCAAACATTCAAAGAACAATTAATCCCAATACTATATAAACTATTTGAAAAAATAGGGAAAGAAGGTGTACTACCAAATTCCTTCTATGACACAGATATGGGGCTGATAGCTAAACCAGGTAGGGA
>JAJPUD010013413.1:0-21696 GCA_023553655.1 Myrmecobius fasciatus
AAAAATTGTTGGCCCATGTTTCCTCCTTAAAATTGAAGTTCTCAGATGAACCAGCTAATCAGAAGAAGAGGCCACAGAATAAATGGAAAGTTAGGTGGTGAGGTGAACTACCAAGATGAAGAGGTTTCTGTGGCACACTACATAAAAGTAAATCTTTTTAAAGTGTATTGTCCTAATAAAGGCAGCTGGATGGCTCAGTGGACAGAGGTTAGAATCAGAAAGACTTATCTTCCTGACTTCAAATCTGTCATCAGACATTTACTAGCTGTGTGATTTGGGCAAGTCACTAAACTCTTTATGTCTCAGTTTCCTCATCTGTAAAATGAACTAGAGAAGGAAAAGGTGAACCACTCCAGTATGCTTGCCAAGAAGGCTATGAAGAGTCAGATGCAACTTAAATGACACTATAAGAACAATGTCCTAATAAGAGTTGTCATACCAATAATTTCCTGATTAGAAACATTTACCTAAAACAACTTCTGTTTTTTTTCTCTTCTCCTGCACTCCTTCCCCCCAGCCCATCTAAGACACTTTTTAGACCCAAGCTCAAATCTAGACTGTCTACTTTTCCATTTGATTTCTAACTGGCGAAGAAAATGGAAGGGCCACGAATTTTCATGGAGCAGAGATTTTTCCACTGCCCTTCAAATGTTCATTGAAATCCTTTTCCAGCCAATTTTAGAGCTTTGTAATTTGTGTCATTTGGCAAACTAACAGTTTTAAGGTGCTTACATAGACATAGATGCTATAATTTTTCACTTTCCACAATCCTTGGTGAAACTAGTATCTTTAAGAAAAGAAATAGCTTGTTTTCTATTTGGGTGTTGTCTGTATTTACTTCTAGGCCTAGTTATCCGTGGTTTGACATGAGGTTTTTGGTTTTTTCCCCTTTGTGAACCAACTTTAAATTTTACATAAATGTTTGTTATATTATTTTGAAAAGCTTTTATTTCAAATGTGTTGGCTCTGATTATGATGTTGACCTCAAAATTAATATAGAATTGTCACTTTGTTTAGTCTAGCAACTATTACTCCTTTTTAGTTTCTCAGTATGAGGTTTCAAGATGTAATTCTCCGAGTACATCTCTATGTATACAGTGTTTATACATCAAACCAAAAATTTCACAGGTTTAATGGAATAGATACAGTTGGCTTAGATATCAAAATACACAAAGCAGACTGGCCAAAGAGGCAATAACGAATTCAAGGGGGAAAGGGGGAAACAGTAGCTGAGTCTCCAAATAATTTATGTAAAATGGCTAAGAAGGAACTTTAAGTCCAATGAACTAATACTGGGTTTTGAAAATGTCCCCCAAAATGACTTTCTATAAAGAGGTAGATGCTTCTTTTGGGGGTGTTCTCTTTAAAGAGTTTTTTTCCTCCTAGGAAATCAAGGCTTTAATGCGCTTTTACTTTCAAGCTGGATGTCAAGTAAGAAAGATGGAAAAAGAAAAAAAAAAGCTGACAACCAAAACATTACAGAAAATCATACACAGAAATAGAAAATGTGTATTTGCTATTCTGTCTCTCCTTCTGGTATGATGAGATCAAATTTGAACACATACCCATTTGCACGTAGGAAGTTATGTTTTTAGGCTGTGACTCTTTTTGCTAGGGTTTCCAAAGATGAAATCTGCATTATCTATTTTCATGACAACTTAAGAGGGAAGGATATTTTTAATTCCATTTTTAATGTCACATTTTGAAAATTATTAATTTTCTTCTATCAGGTTTTTACATTTAGGTTTTAGGGATTAGCACCTTCTATTTATAATTACTATTGTTCTCCACCCCCCCCTCTTTTGCCAAAGAAAAAGGGAAAGCTTTATGCCTTCTGTTTTTATTATAGTTGCTGGATTTCTTCCATGTAAATTTCAGTCTACATTCATGCTAATCATACTTCCAGAGTTATGTTGTTTCAGAGATCATGGACTTTATTTTGTGTTTCCTCAGTATCCTAAAGAATTCAAATTATAAGTAGAGCTAAAGCTTTATTCTTATAAGAATAGTTCACTAATAGGAAAATGACATTTTATGAACTATTTCAGATATTCAAAGGATATAACAATCAGGCTAAGGAAAGCTGAAAAGACCTATCATACAGGTTAGAACCATATCTTGAGATTCAAGATGTGAGATTCAGTACATGAGTGGGCTGAATCCTGAGTGTATGTGTGTAAATAAATACATATTTGTGTAAATATATATGTATGTGTTTATATACATATATACACATATCTATGTATATATGTATATCCTTATATATAATATATTCTTAATATCTTTAAACATATTTTTACCACTTTCAAAAACCATTACTATATTTTTATATTGGAATTGAAGAATACTGAGTTTCTAACTTTAGAAGTTTGTTTGATCATTGACTAAGAATTCAGAGATGAGAAAAGTTTACTTGAAGGCAATCAGTGACTTCCTCATCAACAACTCAATATCCTTTTCTTAGTTATCATCTTCCCTAATCTTTCTGTAGAATTTTGCACTACTGACCTTGAAATATTCTATTCTATTAGTTTATATGGCAGACCACTACTCCTATTCTATCGGTCCAAATGATCAAATCCAATCAACACTTATTGAGCACAAGTTATAAGCAAAATACCATGTTAGGCATTGGGGATATGATGAAAATTGAAATGGTCCTTTTTTCCTCAGAAGTTGTCATTCTTCCCTTATCTCCCTAGTCAATTCTCTGTCTTTTTCAGTGAATTCCCATCCTTCTTCCATCCTCTAAATGCCAATATCCCTTTGTCTCAGCCCTAGGCCTTCTTCCCCTATATTCTTTTATTTGATGAACTTATCCAGTCTCATGACTTCAAAGAATCAACTTTGTAGAATTTCCAAATTTTTGTGTCTGGTTTGATATCAATAACTACTATTTATATAGTGCTTTAAAGTTTTCAAAGCACTTTACGTATATTATTGAATTCATTTTTGACAAGAATCCTGCAAAGGAGGTCCTATTATCATCCGTTTAACACAAGGAAACTAAGATCAAGAGATGTTGTATCAGTGATTTGCTCCAGTTCATACTAGTAAGTCACTGAAGCAGGTTTAAATGCAGTTCTTTTGGATTCCAAGTCCAGTGCTGAAACCAATATGCTACCTAGCTACTTCATCTAATTCCACTTCCATATTTCCAATTGCCTGTTTCTATCTACATATCTTACCAACATCACAAACTGAATCTGTTCTGAACTCATTTTATTTTCCCCTATAGTCCTCTTCATGACTTTCTCATTTCTTTTGATTAGCACTGTTGCCATAGACATCTATGCTCTCTGAGTAACCTTTGACATCTTCTTTTCTTTTGATTTTTATATCTAACCTTTAACAAGCTTCTATCAATTCTACCTCTGAAATGCATCTCACATCTGTCCCCTTCTTTCTATCTCCACTACCACCTTAATTTTTGCTAATTACTTCTCATTTGAACCATTGCAATAATCTTGCAACTGGTATCCTAATCTTTAATCTTTGTCTTACAACTCATTGAAAATGATGTTGGATTAATTTTTCTTTAGCATGACTAACCAAAGTAGTCCTTTTCTAAAACAACCCCGCAAACAAACAAACAACATCTAAGTGGTACTTCTATCAATTAATTGTCCAGATTTATTAATCTAAGATTCACACTTAAGTGCTGAGCAGATATTAGTACTGAATAGACATCTGCAGATTAATAGATTTGAGCCCAGCCTATCATTTCAGCTTTGTCTCCCTATGTCTACTACATTCTAGTCAAATTGAATTCTTGACTGCTCTGAATTCACTGGAAGCTTTAAAATGTGGCATCCTAATGAAGTGCTTACAAAAGCAATTGGAAGCAATAGAAATGTCACTGATTCTGGGGAAATAGGGTTTAAGTTCACATCTCTCCAGTGATTATTACTTGTATTATGCTGAAAAAAAAAACTGAATCTCCTCCAGATAAAGTTTTCACATCTATAAAATGAGAGGACTGAACTAGGTAGCTTTTGAGTTTTCTTATGGCTCTGGACTTATGATTCAATGATGATATCTAAGCAAGGAACTTTGTAATAGTAATAATTGTAGAAGTAACAAAAACAATCTTAATGAAGTTAATAACAAGAAGGAATACAAGTCTATGAGATGAGATTATTATGGATCTTATACTAGCATCAGCTTTAAAGATCAATGGGAAAAACAAATAACCAAGCATTTATTACATGGCTACTGGCTACAAAGAAATATCAGGTTCTGGTATACAAAGAGAAAACAAAAATAAGTCTCTCCTCTTCACAAGATGACATCCTACTGGACTTAAGTTTTTGGCACTATATATGAGAAGACAAACTCATTGGAAAAGATCCTAACATTGAAAAAGATTGAAAGCAAAAGGAAAAGAGAATGGCAGGAGATGAGATAGAAAGATGTCATGGAAATAATATGAATTTGGATAGACTTCAAGAGATTGTAGAGGATAGAAGGACTTGACATGCCATGTTCCATGGGGTCATGAGGAGTCAGATGAAACTGAACATTATCACATGATAAAAAATACTTAAAAAGTAAATAAACGGGGAAAAAAAATCAGAAAGACAGTATGCCATTGCTTCCAAGGTTATTTAACCTAGATTCCATTGTTGTTTTAAAATATTTTGATAACTATTTTAATATAATCAATTTCCTTTAAATCTATGTATTTTATTTTGTGCATTTGAAAACGTTATTGCTATTGAAGATCAGATTGCTAAAGCGATTCATGACAGACACACAAAAAATTAATCATTCCTGGTTTAGAACAGTTATCAGGTTCCATGGCTGATCACCTTTTTATTTGTAGATCTGAATTCCTGCAAACCCTGTGAAAGACTAGGTAAGGAGTGAAGGAAGGAATTTCTGCTAAGTCAAACACTCCTAATACCATGAAATGGCAGTGTTATAAAATGCATATCAAATGGATTAAATTGTTTAACTCCTGAAAGTAGCCTATGGTTTATTACTGGTCTTTAGCATAATGCAGTATTTTATGACCCAGCTCTAGATACCAAGCTCTGGACTTGATCACATAATATAGCTTGTTATAGACAGGGTTGTCTCACTAAGCACTTTAAATACATGTACCAAGAGTTTCACGAAATGTGCTATACTGGATAATCTTACCCTAAATTCCAAAGTTTGCTTTTTCAGTCAGAAAGGTTTAGCTTTTAATAATCAAATAATACAAACGCTGAAACACACATGAAGAGTGAAATCTCCTTCATGGGGTTTCACTGTGCTTATCCACAAAAAATACATCTATAAGGAAAAATCAGATGTTTGGATGAAAAATGACTGTACAATTAAAGGATAGGTATATCTGGATGTATTAGGCAGCTACATGATGGCATGGTGGATTGAGCTCCAGGCCTGGAGTTAGAAAGACTCATCTTCTGAGTTTAAATCCAGCCTCAGATATATACTAGCTGTGTGACTGTGGGAAAATCACTTTACCTTGTTTGCTTCAGTTTCCTCAACTATAAAGTGATCTAGAGAAGGAAAAGGCAAATTACTCCATTATCTTTGCCCAGAAAACTTGTGTCAGATACAACAAAATGACTGAATGACAACAAACATCAGAACATATTACCACATACAAATATTTCAGACTTTTTATGTTCATTAGTATTTGAAATTTTAGTCCTCCAGGGCTTTACATCATTGGATTCAAAGACAAATGAAGTCATTTATTGAAGTTAGTCTAAAAACAATTATGCATTTTCATATTTAAATATGTATGGTATGTTCCATCTCCCTCCTCTCTGTCTGTGTCTTTCTGTTTCTCAAATGGGGAAATTGAGACTCCCAAAATTAATAGATTTGCAAAGGATGACACCTTGAGCCACCTCTTGGCATAACAGTGCCACTTAGTTCCAAGTCCGGTGTTATTCTGATTGTGCCATGATGATTTAGCACATACAGGGATGCTTTGAATCCTATCTAGAATTTTAAAATTATTATTACAAGTATTGGTTTTACTATGGACCCGAGGGCAGCATAATATCCTTAATTGATCAAGATTTTCTTCTTAACATGATGGTCCCTGCAACTATAAAAATAAATATCACATAGCTATAGTCTAAGCCTGTATGTTTACTCCATTAGCTGAGAGAAAGAGAGATAGAGAAAGGGGGAAGGGAGAGAAGGGAGAAAGAGAGAGCAACCTAGTCCTAAGCATTCCTCAGATAATAACTTAGTTACCCGATTCATTTTATAAGAGGGGTTTATCTGTATAATCTTGACCAACTAGGTCTTGATTTGACTCTGGGCAAGATTAAAAAAGAGCTAGGAAAATACAGTTTTTCCCCTTAATGGCTACAGAATTACACAAATTTCAGCAGTTTGGATTTAAATAAAGGATGAATATTGGCAATTTTTAAAATTTAAGAAATCTGTAAATAAAATAGCACACTTAACAATCAATTCCATGTGCCTAATAAAATTAATTTTCATTGTCAAAAATCAAAAAGACCCCAAGTGTAAGTCGGTCCATAATTTTAGTTTCATATCCCCAAATGAGGATTCTTTTTATGTTACTAATAATTATAAATGACAGAAGAAGGAAAACTAGAAAATCATAGCATTCTGAAAGTCAAATAAGAGAGCAAGTGGAGAGTACATCTAAGTAAATGAGAGAGAACTGAAGGGCTTGAGCTATATCTGGAAAGGGTTTGTCAGGAGAAAGGAGACAATTTTGGGGAAGTGAAGGGTACAGGAGATAGCGCTTAAGAGTGACCAATTAGATAAACTTGCCTGTGCCTTGGTAAAAGATTTTATAGACTTTAGAGGAAAAAACAATCTTAGAGGCCATCTAGAACAACACCTTTACTTTACAGATGAGGATGTTGTGGACTGTTGCAGTTTAATGATTTATCCTGAGGTGCACAGGTAGTTCTGTGGTTACCTGGCAGAATCTGCAGTTCCTCCTGACCCCATATCCAGCATTCTTTCCATCCTTATTACAAATAAATCACACATGTTACTCTCCTAAAGTGGAGAACAAAGAGAAATGAATGCTACCCTTTGAGTAGGCTTTTAGTAGTTAGCTCTTTAAACTCCTTAAATTCCAATGAATGAAAAATGCATAATTCCACAGGAAGAACACTTATTTAAATGCCTAAGGAGGTTCAAAAAGGAAAACTACTGACCAAGGTGCTGTGAATTTTGTGGCATAAAGCCCAATAGATAGCAAAAACAGGAACAAAAATGATTCAGCTCCCAAGAACGATCCTTCTCTATTGCTCATCTGGTAGCAAGAATGTTCTTTTACAGTATTGGGTTTTATGGATCTGAGAGATGGGGAGCTGAAGCTGACTCTCCCACTGTGAAGGATAGGGAGTGAATTGTAATGATTAGCATGATGTTAGTAAAGCAATTGATAGATTGTATCATCACTTCTTTGTGTTAAGATGCATGTGTATGTATAAATGTGGAAATGCTTTCTTTTACAATCAAGATGGTGATAAGCCAAACAGTGCTGTGAGCTATGTGGGGTGCTTGCTTCCCCAGTGTCCAATTAGGAAGTGTAAAAGACTTTTAAGATATTTCCTCCCCTACTGATGTGTGGTGGATATAAACAGCATATTCTCAAAGGATGCTTGGTGAGTGGTCTGCATATACCCACCATGCACCTGGGTACATTTGAACACCTTAAATTGTAATTCCAAGCTCATTATATCTTGCTGTGTCCTGATGTTATAGGTGTGTTTCCTCACAGCAGGAAACAAGGGAAGGATCGAATATGGAACTGCTATAGTCCTTTTTTTCTTTTCTTGTAAGTGCTTCTTTATCTTAATAACTATAAATGCCCTGTAATGATAAAAGAACATTCTAATGCTATGGAAACCATGTTAAGACAAATGGATACTAAGGTTAATTTCTGTCCCCTTTAAAAGTGGGTGTCTCTTCCAGATGTGTTAGTTTTAGCATTCACATTTAATATCTAGTTTCCAGCCAAGGAAGTCCCATAGGAAAGACATGTTTCATGAAATGTTTTCCTCTGGTTTCCTTCCAAAGACACATTTTTTTTTTTTTTTGGTAGGGAAATCTAGGTGGTAAATTTCTAGTGAGCAGCTGTTCTATTAAGACCAAGGAAATCAACCCTACAAGCCAATCTGCCAGTTTGACAGGAGATCTTAGAAAGGGTAAAGCATGATAATAAGGACTGGGAGGAGCTTCCAAGTATAATGACCTCTAAATTTTGAGTGAGAAGATCTGGGTTCAAAACCTGATTTTGCCTCTTAGGAACTATGTGACTTTTATTTTTATAAGTCTTAGTTTCTTAATTTCTAATTTGAAAAATGAAGAATTTGAACTGGTTAATTTTGAAGGTCTCTTTTAATCAGACACAGTTTACTTGGAGACTGCTCTGTTATAAATGTATAATTTTGTGGGGTATGAAAAAAGGAAACATGGATTGAGGAAATATTAAGACCAAAAGTGAATTGAGTATATCTACCCTGTAGTTATGCATAACCTGAAATTCTGGTGTGCCTGGGAAACACCACAAAATATACCAGAGCAGGTAGCATGAAAACTACTTTCAAATTAACAATTAGAATTAAATTCACTTGGGGAATGGAGAGATGGGTAAAGGAGGCAGGGATACACCAGAGTGAAACTCACCAGAGAAGAACTCACAAAGACTCATCTATAGGGAAAGAATCATATATCTGGTAGCTTATTCCTTTAACTATTCTTATTAGCTCAGTTGTTTCTTTTAATTAAAGGAGAACAGCATTGTCAGCACTTTATAAGCCCTGATTATTTATATTTATTTAAAATAGTATTTTATTATAAAATTATATTTTATATTTTAAAATAAAAATATGTTTTACACACACACAGGCACACACACACACACACAAAATTTATAAAGCCCTGATCTCCCTACCCTAGTAATTGCTCTGGCTGTGAGGCATTATGGTTACTCTGGAAAACACATACACTAATCACCCAGAAGGATTATTTTTTATTCTTTAAAGAATTGTTTTGCATCTTTGAATGAAAAAAGTATATTCCGGTTTTCTTCAGGGCTCTATGACTCTGGAAAGAGCAGAAGAAACCATCTTATCTAACTCTGACCAGTAATGTCAATGGGAATAGTGACTATCATTCTTAGAGAGAACATTGATATTAACTACCTCAGTGGAGTATACTTAAATGTTTGAAGAACATGAACAGCATTATGTCTACTCAATTCCTTGATTTTCTCACCTTTTTGAGAAGGATGCCATCTTTTGCTTCTACAAATATAATTTCTTTCTTTTTAGGTTGCTCTAATTCATGCTAATTAAAATGATGAGGCAGTCAATTACTGAAACTTAATTCCCAAATGTAAATGTTTCTGTGAAGGTTATTTTCCCCCCCTCAAAGAACAGAACTATTTCCATGTCATTAAAACTCAGCAGAAACTTAATTTACATATAAAATGATGTAATATATATGTATATATACACACACACACACACACACACATGCATGTGTATTTGTATGTATATTCACCTTAAAAATCCTTGCAAATACTGGACATTTAAATAGTAAAGCTGTGATCTAGAGCAGGGTGGTTACTGAGAAGAACTGACCACCATAGAAAGGAGGAGAATGAGATTTCAGAAACACTGGGACAAGCTCCCTGGCCCCAAATTATCTTCTTCTCCATCTGCAGATGGATCCCTGAACCTCCACTGTCAGAGTTTCATCCATTTAGTTTTAAAGCTTTGATTCCTGTTAAAATCCCACCCCCCCTGGGAGAGGTAATACTTTAAAGCTTCTGTCAGTCATTTGTACTTGAAGAACAAGATGACATTGGGTGGCCTGAGGGTAGAGAGAAGGAAAGGAAGAGGGAGGAGAGAAGGGCACAGAACTGGAAAGACAAACTTCATCTACTTCATAATTTTGCCCAAGGCCTAAACTGAATGCAGGATCTCTATACTAGTTGAAATACAAAAAGTGACTGAACTTATATTTTATAGTACTTGTACAGTTGCAGTGGAAATCCTTAAATATTAAGCAGAATGAATGATTGAGTGAGGTAGGAAAGCTCACTACAAGGAATTCTTGATTATTCTCGTGTGCATTAACTAAACTGCCACCTATTCTGCTGTGACACAAAATGACAGCTTTGTGTAATTTAGAACAGAGAAGTGACACTTTTAAACTAAAATTCTGATTCATCAATACTTTCTTATATTTGCATAGTATTTTATATTTTATAAATAATTTCTTCTTATTTTATTTGATTGTTACAGAATAGGGCTGGGCCTTGTTGTACCTATCTGATGAGTTTTTCTATGGATGACTCTTTTATGAATGTATTCTAAGAAAAATATAGGTTGAAGAAAATGAAACTCAAAGACTGTATCTTGTTCAGTCACACATCTTCCAAGTAGCAGTGACAAGACCAAATTCAGAAAAGGAGAG
Organism: Myrmecobius fasciatus; assembly: GCA_023553655.1. NCBI lineage: Eukaryota > Metazoa > Chordata > Mammalia > Dasyuromorphia > Myrmecobiidae > Myrmecobius > Myrmecobius fasciatus. The sequence continues at coordinate 10,444 of JAJPUD010013413.1, forward strand.
GGAAAGAGAGGAAGAAAAAAGCTGCTATCTATTATATTGTGCTGCCATATGTGAATGTATATGTAGATTTACTGCCCATATACATAGAAATATCTATTTACATAGTAACATGAGTATTTATAATAACTAACATTTATATAATATTTTAAGGTTTGCAAAGTGCTTTACATATATTATCTTTTTGAGCTTCACAAGAATTCTATGAAGTAGGTCCTATTATTATTCATATTTTACTGCAAGAAACTGTATATGTGTGTGTACATATATATACACATAAACACATAGGTGATAAGTAATGTTAAATTTTTTTAAATTCAGTTTTGCAAAGCTATGTTTGTGTACATACACATATATAGTTTACATATGTATACTTGTGTATGGCACATACATATACCTATGTACATATATTACTATACATACATTAATGCATATATACACACATACATATATAATATGCACATATAATATCAGTCAACAAACTTTTTCAAGCACCTATGTGCCAGGGATTATGATTCATGTGTGAATAAGCATCTTTTCTATATATTTATACATATTACCTATATACATATATGAATTATACTACATACAAAAATTTACATGAATGCATACATTTACATATTTACACATTTCCTCTTATTTTTGATTGACTATATTTCCTCCATTAAGATGGGTTGACTATAACACTTTTGTGCAAAGTTCTTCAGGATGATCAAGATCATCATAACAGCATCAAACACAATTTTTTTTTAGCTTTCTCTGTTGTGATTTTATCAAACAACACCTTGAGGCACATGGAATTTTACATCTATTCATCAATACAAAAACAGATCTACAAATGTCAAAACATATGTACATACACATTTATGTTGTGCATATCTTCTCTATTAAGTAAATATAATAATGACCTAAAAAGCCATCTATCATTTGCATTGTAGATGACATCTTATGTGGAATGAATGTAGCTTCACTGGCATTCATTTACATGGGACAATTAATCTGTACTTTTTTCATTTAATTTTGCTATGCCTTCTTATTGTGGGAACTGTCATAAATAATCCATTCCAGCAAAGAATAGTTAGGACATCTCCCTATTTTGCAAGAAAGTTTTTACTGATGTCAATATCCACAATAGTGTGTGTTTGTACACACAGACACACATGCACAGGGCATACACACGTGTACACTCATGCACACATGTATATACACATATGAACACACAACACAATGCAACTGTATGGCATTTTAATATCATTTTAGTAGACAAAACCCAGATTAAGTTTTATTATGTGTGTTTTAGTTCAATAGCATTCCTTTCTCCAGCTCTTATACCTGTCCCATCACTGTACATTCTGGAGAACACCAAAGGTTAATGGAAACAGTGTGCCCTCATTAAGCTCTCTTTATGGAAAGGAGCTGGTAGCTTGTATTATGAGATGTCCAGAGAGTGAAATGCCACTAACACACCATGAATATTGAGCATTCAACATACATCTGGCCTCTGTCTAATTTTGCAAAAGTGCCCAAATCCTACTAGAGATTACTGATTTAAAAAAAAAAATCAAGAAGTGACAATTGTGCAACTGAATATGACTACTCTTCATTTCATAAGAACCTTTCTTCCAAGGAATTCAAAAGCCTACCATGCATTCTAATCTACATGTACTTAAAACACTAATAGGTAAGTATGCACAGGTTCCTTTCCATTTAAAAGATGGAGAAACTGAATGACAGAAAATTATGCAAGCAATTATCTGGGGCTAATATACATGTACATCTAAACAAGTCTGGGTATATCTGTGAGTTTCTGTTTATAAGTGCTATAGATAGCTGAAGCTATACTAAATTGCTTTTGTGTTGTGTTGTGCCTCTGTTGATGTGTATATATGAAAAATGTATAATTTTATCAGTGTTAATTTACCCCATCATCACAGATAGTAATCAATATCTAATTTAATAGGTGAGGAGATTATAGATTAAAAATTGTAAGGGTTGGGGGTCTCAGAGGTCATCAGGTATAGTTCCTTTATTTGAAGAGTGAAAAAAATTGAGCTTCAATAAGATTAAACAATTTTCGTGATTAATAGAAGCACAGCTGGGACATGACCTGGGCCCATCTTCTGATTTCAGGTCTTTATGACCAAGTGGCGGATTCATACAGAGATTAAGTGGCTATTCAAAGTCACACAAATATTAAGCAATAGAGATGGGATTTGAACTCTAGTCTGCCAGGCTTAGAATTCTATCTACTATACCAGGCTGCTTTTGTGTATTTGAATATAGACACTAAAAAATGCATATATCTGTGGAGGGCAACCATGTGTGTCTTCGCAGGATGGCTATTCTGTACAGTGCATTATTAAAATGGAATTTTTAGCGAGGATTATCGAGTGAGAGAGAAAGCCAGCACACTATTTGTTCCGATGAGGTAAAATGTCTGTTGTAATAAGGAACTGGAGAACTTACTCATTAATACTCTAGGTGACGTTCTAGAGGGAATGAATGGAACTGTACTGTCATCTGCATGGAATAGCATGTTTGCAGTATTTTCTATCCTGTTACCTTTCCATCACAGTGGCAGCTGACACAGATAATCCATTCCCCCTAGTACCAGGTAGGGGCAGGAAGGTGTCTTCCCTCCTTTGTCTGTGGGACACAGGCTTTTGCTGATGCCAGGGTCTGTCAGCATGTACATCAGACTCTACTCAGAAGGGAAATGTGCCAGGCTGACTTAGAGTTTCTGCAAGCTTGGTTTGTTTGTGATATTTTTTTTAAAGAGAGCTTTAGACAGCTGTATTAATCATGCAAACCCAGCCATGTGCAATGTGTTTTATCAACAGAAAAACAGGGACTGAATAGTAACCAGCTCCTGAAAAGACTCAGTGCAAAGCCTGAGTCTAGAAGATAAACTGAACATTTCCTGAACCCACTTGCCATTCTGGGTTAGTGAATGGAAAGACTGTTCCCTTGGGATAATAATCAGATGGGAGGCAAATTTGTTAGACAAAATTCCAAAGTGATTTGCAAAGTAGAAGAGGCTGGAGAAGAGGTGAACTGAGCACAAGAACAGTCTTTTTGCCTATTTAGTCAAGAGGATATTTCATACAGGGATTCAAAAAAGATAGTAATGATGGATTTCCACCACCCCATCCCCACAGCCTTCACATTGCTTTTAATTTCTAAGTCAGGTTTTATTCCTACATTTTGAGCAGATTTCTAGGGTGGAAGATTCTATAAACTCATTGCCTTCATGAATGAGAGTTATATTAAAGAAAACTTACAGCTAGGGGATTGAAAGTGGCACTACTAATGTCCAAGTGTTCTTAGGAAATAGTGTGAAGTCTTACAAAAATGAGGAGTGTTTTCTTAGCCTTTCAGATCGGTCTATGTCTCTCTCTTCTCCTTTTATAATTCACCATGTTCTCTGCACTGATGCAGTCAGGAGAGGGTTATGCAAATATATGCAATCCAAGGCTCATTTCAGAATAAATAAATCTAAATTAAAATTAATGAAAAAACACCTAACAGAAACAGGTCGAGAAATGAAGTAAGGGTTGCAAAAAGGAAGTGTCTTCTGTTTTAGGAGAGGGATGAGGGAAATTTTTAAAAGTTTAATTGGCCATGGCAAATGCAAGCCAATCTTTGGTGTCATTCCAGCTACTAATATTATTACTGCTACTGCAGAAAAATCAAGCAATGTGATGAGAGGAACTCAAGGGAAATCCTTCTGAGTTATTGAGACTTGTTTTTGTTTAATCACAGCTTGAAAGGGGCTTAGGACAAGGTTCCTGCTGCGACACTGATGTCTGAAACCAAGTCTGCTTGATGAGCCATCCAGGGTGGGGTTGGAGGGGAAAGCTTCACATGAGGTTTATTAACAGAAAGAAATTGGAATTAAATGCATTTTTTATTAAAGTGAAAAAGCAGGGAGAAAAAAATGTCTTTAGGCTGCGAGGAGAAAAAATTATCTCAAGAATTGTTTCCCATACATGTATTCAAAGCACTTAGTGTCATTCAATAACCAATAATTATTTAAAGTGTCAGTAAAGCAAGGATTCAAATTCAGGGGTTCAAGAGGCCTATGAATAGATTACCCCAAAATGCCTTAAATTCCAAGATGACAGTAAAACATACTTTCCATAGAGGTTGGAAGTGTTGAGTTGAAACAGTAAGAAAGATACTTGAATCATTGTTATTCTTTTTGAGCATGTCAAATGCTATCTGCAACCTGGACGAGCAGGAGTATGAAGACAGTAATTCAGCTCTCACAGTAATTCATTTTTGGAAATACAATACTTGTAAGATTTGTCCCTGCCCCAATGATTTCCAGCAGTTACCTCAAATCTCATTGAATAGCTTTTCAGTTTCCACCACCAGCAACCCAAAGCATTAGTACTAGGTTAAACTATAACACTACAAGCTATTTGAACTAAGAGAAAACTAACTACAATCTATCTATAATGTAAGTTCAAACTAGGGCCATTCTCCAATCAACACTGGGGAGGGGGAGGAGGATTGAAAAAGATCTCACTTTTCTATGGGCTCCTTCCCCCACTCTAGTCAATTTCATTTAATCAATCTCTTTCTGAATGACTTGTGAATTATTCTTCTGGATGTTTTTTCTTATGGTAAGGCATGATTCAATAAAATATTTGAACTGGAAAAAGTGGCTGGGAAATAGTATCCACAGAGTTTGCTTGGAGTTCTAGGGAAATTGGGCAATGTTCACCATTGAATAGAGGTGAATAGATTGAATAAAATTGCCTCTTTGAAAATGTTATCCTCCAGGATAAAATGTTTCTGTGCACATGCTGCACCTGAAGATGTTTCCAAAATGTTAACATGTTCTCCAATAACCCCAAGACAAAAAAAAAAGAAGACATAATAAATATAGTCTTTCAAGAATCTCAAACATTTTTTCATGAATAGTAAACCTGATGATAAAGAAAAAGATACATATCTCTCTTTTTTAAATAGCATTTTTTTATGTTTATTGTGTCCTCAACAAATATTTTTCTCTGATGATTCAATGCGATATGGAAGTAAACCTGGTCCCTCAAAGAATCAGAAGGTCTGAATTGGAAAGGCTTTGAGTAAAAGTCTATAATGACTTTATCCTTAATGTCTGGGGACCAGCCTAAGTTGTTTATTTATTTATTTGATTGCTTTTGTTTTTGGCTACAGAAACTCACAAAAGTGTCTACTAAGACACGTGAAGATTACCATCTGTACCAGTGGAAGTATTTTTCCTTACAATTTTCTGAATAATGGGAAAAGCATTTTTTTGTTTCTGAGGTAAGAGAGGCTTTGTATGTTCCTATAAGGAAATTTCTGCTACAGCAGGGCTTCCTTCCTCTCCCTTCTCCCTCCCCTAACCCAAATTTATGTGAATGCATACTCTAGATCCTGCTTGATGGTTGATTGATGCTTTTCTGTTGAGTTAGCAAGTGATCATTTTTAGTCAATATAAGAAATCCCTGACTAGTTTTAAAATGCACATAAAATATATTTGCAATGAATTTAGAGATATACATATATATTGATGAAAAGTAAGTTATTGGTAATTTTGAAAACTAAGATAAAAATGGGTACAGGTATTCCGTTTTGGTCAGTCTTAATAAAGCATGGTTCTTTTCTAGCTCAAGCAGCATTAGTACTGTACCTTTAATTTGTTGTCTGAATATATTTCACTTATGGTGCATATAATAATCATGTTTAATTGGATTTATTTTTTTCACACTTTGCCCCTCATGGCCTACTTTCCTACTTTTTTCAGCTCTTTGAGGGATATTTGCAAATCACTTTCTGGGATTTAATTTTAATGGTAGGTTGGTTTCATTTTGGACTTTTCTTTCTTTTTTTTTTTAACCTTGCTTAAATTTTATTTGGCAATTTACTTTTAAATAGCCTTAAGTTATAGGGCTGTAGCTGTAGCTTGCATCTAAATGTGATACAGATGGCATAATTTAACTTGATTGTCCATGCAGAGATTTATTAAAATGAACACAAAATGTTCACTTTGGCTTCTTTGCCATTACTTTCAAGAAGATCACATCAGAGCCTAAGTCCTAGAATTGTCTAATTCAGATAATATGGTAAATTGGGCAATATGTGAAAAGATTTTCCACTAATTTTATCAAGACCCTTTGGTTTAGATTGGCTAAGTCCCCACAAGTAAGGGTAGTTCTTATCTCTTGGGGATACAGAACTAAGTTGATTTTCACATTAAAAAGGGAGATTAGGGTAGTTAGCTGTTGCTGCTGCTGCTGCTAAGAAGTAAAAAGTCTTTGAACAGCTTTATTTCTGGGTATTTGGTACTGTCACTCTGACTCCTGATCAAATACTGGCAGACCAGACAGCAGTGGTAAAGTGTAAAAATACTTTAAACAGGGTCACTGAACTATATCATGCCTATCATATTTGAAGGGATAGCTATCATTGGTGTTCTATCTGAAGGTGTAAGCAAGAAGAGTGATTCTTATTGAGTGTGAATTTTGTGAATTGTTTTCCCCTCCCTAGGTTTAAACTGAAGATGATGGAGAATGACCCTGCAATAGCATAGTGTGATAGAAACCATACTGACCTTGATTAGGGTTGGGGATTGTGGGTAAAACTCGCTCTGAAGGGGAAAAACAGTAAGTGTCATGGAGAAAAATATATACAAGTGAACTTCTCATTGCTAGCTATAAAGCAAATATAAAATAGATAACTTTCCATCCTAACTGGATTTTAGAAATGGTAGATGTAATTCCACGACAGATCATGTTGTATGTCTCCTATTGATAACAGGATACCTCAAGAAAAGCTATCCATTGAAAACCAGATATTAGCTATGTAGCAGGAGAGAAAAAACAAATAAAATAATTTCATGTTAAGTAGCAATACTAAATGGTGCCCACCTTTTGTTAGGAAAACTATTATCCAGTGGAAGATACCATTTAAAAAGTAGTATTTCTCAACAAAGGACATTTGGGGTTCAGACTACCACTGTTCAAGTACTCCTGATGAATCACCTGATGCAACAACCCTACTTCCCAGTGTTGTGATTTCTGAAATCTGGTCTTACTACTGGACAATCAAGGTCTATTGGCCACAGTTTCTCTTCTTAAATGCTCATACAAATTTTAATTGACCCTTCTCTATCACCCCACTCCAATTCTTTTCAGCAAATCCACTGCAGAGAACACTTTTTAAATGCTTTACATTATCAAGTTTCTTAACTAACATGCTTTTGCCTTTTCATTTTCACTAACCTATCATAAGTATTATACTCCATAATTCTTTTGACAATGTTTAGATAGACATAAGGCTATCGTGTTTAAATACTAACATTTTCTTTCCCATAGTCTCTTTCACATTAAAGATAGGAGGAAAAAGAAGTGTTTCTCTGTGTGTATGCTATGCATGTTTATAATAAACAGGCATATGGATGTTCATGTATTCTTTTTACATATATGTTTTCATGTTTTATATATGTGCACATATAAACATTTATACACACACACACACAAAACACTTTTTTTCCTGATTCATATACAAATATTACCACTTCATCCCAAAAACTCAGTTTTTGACAGCCAATCAAACTTGTAAGAATGTTTGATTTTGGTCAAGTCAAAGAGAGATGCTTCATTTTATGGCTAAATGCAAAGTTTGTGTGCCATGGATATGACTTTTAAAACTTGACATGAGTATCTTTATTTCAATTCCATTCCAGAAGTTTTTATCATTTATCTGCTATGTACAAGGCATTATTCTTGGCATTGAGGATGTGGCACTGTTTAAAATCATCCTTTTGTTCCATATTCTACCTTGCCTCTCATAGGTTATTCATCTGACCTTAAAATCCAAGTTGAATTGTGTCACCTTCCAATAGGTTCTCTCTGCAAGCTGACTCATTGAATTGAGCCTCTGTCTAATATTATTTTTATTCCTCTTAGCTAAATGCATCTAAGACACCCCTCTTTCTCTCTCTAAATACAGTGATGTATTTAAATATAAATACATCACTGTATTTGTAAATATATATAAATAAAATATATAAAAATAAATATATATGTATTATCCTTGTAAATATATATGTATATCTAGACTAGGCCTGTGATTTCACTGATTAAGGGAGCTCTCAGATTATGAAGCTTCCTTTACCAAAACAGGCTGTGTTTTTTATTCACTATCATTCTTCTATGATGTTATGATACATTGTCTCTCTCTTTCTTCATTCCTTTTCTCTCTATAGATAGATGAGTATAAATATATTTCTATATTTCTGGGCATATACACATATATGCATGCACATTTTCTATTCTGTCATCTTCTACTCTAAACTTATGGAAAGTAAGTTGGACTTTGTAAGGATACTACTTCTAATAACATTTTGGTCACTTAAAATCTGGAACACCAGAGAGAATACTAAACTTTATTTGGTTCAGCTGAAAGTATTAGTCTGAAATGATGTTTCCTAAGCATATTACAATGCAGCAAGTCAATAATAGCTCAACGAACAATTGGAATTTACTCATCTAAGAGTCAAGTAGACAATTCAAACTTCTGCTAGTAATTTGGCATTGCATCTCCAGCCTAGAAAATAAATATCTAGACTTCTTAAAGCATTTATACAGCAGTAGGAGAGCACTATCCTATGTTCTACTCCATGTACCTTATTTTCTTCTTATTATTACTATTATTATTCAGGCTGTTTAAACGTCTCAACTTAATATTTTCTTCTCACACTGTTCACAGTTGGGTAAATGGTCTCTGCCCTCATTTTCATATGGCCATTTATAACATTGCTAAGTCATTACTCCCACCTTCTATTCATCACCCTTTCAATTACTTCTCACCTTATTATCATCACTTTAACTCCACCCTGTAATCATCATCCCCCCCATTACACCTTATTAGTTATTTTATTCTCCTAATTCTATCCTACTGCCTGATCACTCCCTAGTCTCTTCTCCATCCCAGCTTTTTAGCCTTACTCTTCCATTATCTCTCCATTGCTATTATTATTTTCCCACCCTGTTCCATTACACCTGTAGTCATTATTACACTTCTGATTTCATGAACAAAATCTAAGAGTGTCAAATGAAAGAGGATGTAGTAAGCACCTTTGGCATGGAAGTCACAGAATCTTTTAGTCCCAGTTTTTCTCAGGGTATTAATCACATTAACCTGTTCTCTGGATTTTGAATTTACTGTTAAAGTTGAAATCAGGTCTCTGATTACTTGATTTCTTGTCTGTTGTTGAGTTGTACTGCCCCACTCTAGTATTAGCTATCTCCAAAATCCAGAGTTGGGAGGAACATCAGCAGTCATTTTTACAATATGCCTGACAAGCAGTCATCCAATCTCTACAAAAGTGTATTTGATTCAGGAGGAAGCTACTTTTGTTTTGTTTTGTTTTGTTTTTACAGCTCTAATTGGTAGGAAATGTTTTCATATGCTGAAATGAAGTCTGCCTCTCTCAATTCTACCCATTGGCCTTTAAGAATCAAACAGATTTAAATCCAATCTTTTCCCTATAAGGCAGCCTTTTAAATTCTTGTTTACAGCTATCATATTTCTCCTAAAGCATCTCTTCTTCAGTCTGTCTCCTCACTATCTTCCACATACATCCCTTTCTCCATTTGTACCTTTTGTCCAGACTGTTGAAATCACCTCCTAACTGATTTCCTTTTATTGAATGTTTCTTTTCTCATTCATTCTCCATCTATCTCTCAAATTTATATTCCTAAAAAAAGTTTTTTTAAGAAGCTTCAGTGACTCTCCATCATTTCTTAGATAAAATACAGAAATCTCTGTTTGATATTTAAAATCCCTTACAGTCTCCCTTGAACCTATCTTTCTAGGTTAATTATACATTATTTCCCCTGCTCCCATTCTACCTTTCAGACAAATTGGGTTACTTGCTTTCTTTACACGAAATTACATCTCCCCCTTCCATATCTTTGTACAAGCTCTACCTCCACATCTGTCTTTTGGAAGCTCGAGCTTCCTTTAAGTCTCACTTCAAGTATTATCTTTTTATAGGAGCCTTTCAGTTCCAAAAATTTGTTTGTCCCATTCATCCACTTAATAGGGACCAGTGTGTGGTACACATACTGACTTTATTTATCAGTGTACCTATTGTATTCCCTGAGTAGCATGTAAGTTTTTAGAGATCGGGGACTGTCTGTATTTTTATATTAGCTTTTATAGCACTCAGTACAGTGGCTGGCATATAGTATATCCTTAATAAGTATTTATTGTTTGATTATTTGATTAAATATTCCTTTTCTTCAATAGGTCTACTTTTGGGAATGGATCTAGTTTCCTTATCTTTATCCTTATCTGGTCACCCATCTCTGCATATATACTGCCTTATCAGAAGCACCTAGAACTACTCACAATCTACTAGGTATGGTCTGATAAGATTAGGATACAAAGAGACTATTATTTCCTTCCTTCCAGATGCAGAACTTCTACTAAAATAGCTCAAAATTACATGATCTGTTTTGGCTCCTCTATATCATCTTGTAGAAGTCCAAGATATTGTATAATGGTATACTAAAAAGTATCAGCTTACTGTTTTTTCAACTAATGCTAATTTTTAAACATGAAAATACTAAGCAAAACAATAATGAGTTGATTAGGACAGATAATTCCTTTTGTGCCTCCCTAATATTCCTAAACTCTTGGTGGGGGGAGAGCCACAATATTTAATCCTTTGGCTCTAGCAATTCTTTTGAGAAATGATGTAATGATCTTGAAAAAGTATTGATTAAAAAAAAAAAAAGACTAAAGGCTGGTTCTTTAAGACACGTCTTCCTTGATTCGAGGCTTGCTTTCTATATCTTTACATCAAGTTGGCTTTCCAAACAAAACAAAGGAAAGGAAAAAATCTTCCAAATTATGATGAAGTATGATATACAAAACAAAAATAGGAAAAAGAAGAAAAGAAGGAAGAAAGAATGGAAGGAAGGAAAGGCAGAAAAAAAGAAAGGAGGGAGGAAAGTAAAGAAGAAGAAAAGAAAGGGGAAAAAAAGGAGAGGGAAGAAAGAAGGAAGGAAAAAAATTTTTCCTGAAGTTGAAGAAGAAAGTGTTTCAGATTTTGTATATTTCTGACTATTTGGGGTAGAAGAATTATGAGGAAAGCAAGAAAAGCTATGAGAGAGAGAGAGAGAAAAGAAAGAAAGAAAGAAAGAAAGAAAGAAAGAAAGAAAGAAAGAAAGAAAGAAAGAAAGAAAGAAAGAAAGAAAGAAAGAAAGAAAGAAA
>JAJPUD010013413.1:21706-44527 GCA_023553655.1 Myrmecobius fasciatus
AAAGAAAGAAAGAAAGAAAGAAAGAAAGAAAGAAAGAAAGAAAGAAAAGAAAAGAAACTGTTGACTTAATAAGGAAAAAATGATTCACAAAAAAATTAATAAATCATTTCCATTTCTGAAACCCTGTTTCCTATTTTGTTCTCCATGTCTGAATGAGAAGTGAAAAAACAAGGATATAAGAAGAACAAGTGACCCTGATTTGACACTGTATTCAAAGTCATGGTGGACACTGTTAAAAAAATCTACTGACTCCTTAAAATGATGAACAATCATAAACTCTTCCAGGGATTTGAGCAGGAGCTTATACCTGCTGCTGCCTGGGTCTGGCAGAGGCTTTGCCAGCTGCCTCCTCTCCTCCAGACTGGCTTAGTCAGCAGAGTACCCCACTGCCCACACAGTGCTCACAGTCAGCTAATGCTCACCAAAGAGAATGTGGTTCTTGGGCTCTGTCTAGCTGCCTGGCCTGATGCAAATCAGGCATTATGATAAGGAAAATGTGCACCTTAGACTACTCCAAGAATATGCTTTCTTCCTTTCTTAATTAAATCTTCTCTATATGCATGTGAACATATGAAGTGAACACTGTATATTTTGGTGCAGGTGTACATATGCTAACATTAAGAGGTAATTTTCACCATGCCTCTGCATAAAGAAACAATATACCCTTCAAAATTGAACAAGGAAGGGATTCCACAGGATATTTCTGTTTTAGGAGCAAGAGAGGATTTTGTTTAAAAAAAAATTCAATCCCCCTTTGCTCTTCCCTGCATCTGATATAGAGAACAGAAAATCTAGTTTATTATTTAGATTTTTAATAACTCTTTTCCACAGGTATATGACTATCTAAACCCCTAATGACTATAAAGCTTCATAACTTTTTGATGAGGTAAGTAATCAATTCCAAACAGCATGCTAAATATAAGTTTGGAAACTGAATAGATCAAAAGTAACAGCAGCTGAATAATAATAATATAATAAATATTTATTATATAGCTAGCTTTTGCATAGTACTTAAAGTTTATGAAATATTTTTATATATGTTATCTCATTTGATCTACATAACATTGTGAATTATATGTTATCATTAACTCCATTTTAAAAATGAATAAACAAGCTGAGCAAGGTTAAGCAACCCAAGATTAAGTGATTTTTTTTTCAGGGTCACAAAATTAGTGAATAGAGGTCTGTGGCAGAATTTGAATTGAATTCTAGCTGACTCTAAATCACACATTGTATCCACCCTTGCCACTTTGTTTAATTTTGAGGGCGGATATATTTTATTAAAGTTAATCTTGGATCAATCATTCAGAAAGCATTTATTATATGATATTTAGTACTGAAAGTGTCATTTAGAATCCCCCAAATCTCCAAGGACAATGAGTTTATTTAAAATACAGCTTTCCTAGACAATACCTTAGAACAGTGTCTGTCAAGCTGTATTGCAAAGACCTGAAACATCTCAAGATTGTATTTTAATGGTCCTTATGTGTGTTTTATAAGCATTAAAAACAATAACTTTTTATTGTTTTTAAGTATTTTAGTACCAGAGTTCTGGCAAAGTTTTGTTTAAACTGTGGATTTCCACTATGGAGGAACATTCTAAGACCCTACAGTGTTATGCCTTTCTGTTTCTACTTTAGTTTCTTTCATAAGTCTCTGAAAAATTTAAGGATGAGGTTAAAAAACTTTTTGCTACAAAAATTATTGTATGTGGAATTGGACTCTCTTCATCACGCCAGTAGTGTCTCTATTCTCTTTAGTTTAGCTCATCTACTCCCTCTTCTTTTTAATCTCTCATATTTCCTAATCCATTTTTGCCCCTTTCTCAAAAAAAAAAATATAACTGTTAAACACTTTCTTTTCAAGGTGGAATATAAGTGAAAGAATCTATTGATATAACTTGATCATTGCCCAATTACTTTCATCAATCAATTTCCAGTGTCCTTCCAATCATCACTTTCTCTCTCAACCTCCAAGTTTCAGCATTCATTCTTATTCAGATGAATCCTCCTCCCTCACTCCCCAAGTTCAATAGCTTATGTTGCTTTTGCTCGTACTTAAGGACTCACAATGTCAGGAATAAAGTAGGGATGTACATTTCTTAAATAACCTTTTGGTGTCTTAGGGGTTATTGATGTCTGCAGCTATAGCAGGAAACACGGATGTTCAGTCTTGGGAGACAAGTAAAGAAGGGCATGAATTTTAAACTTCATTTTGACAAAGCATTTGTGTACCCATGTCACATTAAACTGTCACTGACTGAAGTCAATGAGAGTTATGAATGACAAAGTGAAGGCCAAATTTAGTGTAGTTAACACACACACACACACACACACACACCTGCATTTAGATCTTTTATGGTTTCAAACTGCTCATTATTTGAAAATTTCTTGAAAATTTCTTTTATGAGGACTCACTCAGTTCTGGCTTAAGGAAAGCAATACTCAATAGCTAGTTTATTTTATACCCTTGCATATGTTCACTGACATATCCACAGACACGGTGTTTCTGGACTGCATCTGTGCAGATATCCCCTGGTAATTTAAACAACATAAAAATAAGATAATTGATTGCTTTCCATTTGTTCTATTGATCCTTTGACTTGGAGTATTATCATCTTTGTTCCTTTTCCCCCTCCTTTTTTTAATTGCCAGATGGAAATATCTTCCTCTGATATCTCTTGAAGGTATGAAAATGGCCCTGGATTTTCAAGAATTATGCCTTTGGAATAAATATTTTAACACGTCCCACCAAAAATAAGGGGTGCCTATCTCCTGAAAAGAATAGATTTACATAAGGAAGGATCCATTACCAGACAGTTGGACAGAAATGATTAATTCTTTTTGCTGAACCAAATCATAGGGATTATTTATTTCCTATTTAATTAATCTCCTAAATTATGGTAGTTTTACAACTTTTGTATTTGGAAAGAATATTCATATTAGGTAAATCAAGGATCATGTTATTTATTTGAAGTATATTTTATATTATCCATGACCCTTTTCTAAGTTTTACCAATCATTTCTTGATTCTATCCCCTTTCACTTCTGTTGGGTGCTATAGATTCCTCTAGAGGTGTCTTTGCATTCCCCCTTAGCACTTCTATTTCACACTTACTCAGATTCACAGACCTAAGGTGTAATATCCTGCTAATTAAAGAGACACTGATACAGGACAACCCTGCCAGCATCAATAATTCTGAAATCACTGATCCACAGTATTTCTATTTTTGATTCTTCTTCAGAAAAGAGTCATCACGTCTTTTCCTTACCATTTCAACTACAGGCCAGAAGGGATCCACAGAACATAATTTCCCACAGCTACCAATACAGAAACATGTTCCTACTTTCCCTTTATTTTAGATTTTTCTCTTTGTGACACTCCAGTGTTTAATTCCTTAACCTTTCTTCTTTTGCCATGCAATACTGAAAACACTTTTTGATTATTCTACATCTTCTTTTTCTCAGTCCAATTCTCACTGAATGTTTCTCTCTCAATCACTTTCACCAACTGTCATTTTTCCAACTGCCATGATCCTCTACTCTCTTATGTCTCATATATATTTTTTTAAAGCTACCATCAACCTATTCAAAGAGAAATGTGTTCTGTCTCTGCTGCTTCAAACAATCTGAATTAAAAACAATTAACAATCCACAAACCTAAATCCTAAAACTAAACAATCACTGAGAAAGAGAGATGCTATCATATTCATGTACAAATATTTCCTTATGGAGGAATTATGAATGCTACATGTGAAATTGTCCCCTCCCATTCACTTACTTCTTGTTTTGCCTAACATTTTGATCTGTGAGATAATGGTGTTCCACTTTACTGAGCAGAGAAATCTGTAATGTAATTAATTCCACTGAACTGGGTCCCCTCATCTGTGACATACTTACTGTAAAGGATTAGGCTGGCATTTGTGACTCCCAGCTTGTTGGCAGCCACACAGGTGTAGTTACCATAGTGTTCCTCAGTGACGTTGGTCACCAACAGGAGGGACTGACCTTCAATGCTTTTAATCTCAAGGCCATTAGCGCTGTTTATCCTAAGAATGCAAGAGATAATATGTAAGTAAACCAATGAAACGTATAATATAAAGAATCCCATTCTGATTTACATTTGTGGGGGTTTGGGAAAACTGGGAAAGATAATGGTTTCAGTTCACTACTCTCTGAATCATCTCCATTACATTTTTTATCTAATTTTAATTAATAGAGTAGATGGCTAGTGCCAATGGAGACTAGTTCCAATTTAGTTTGATCTCCCTGATAGAGAAAGGGGAGAATGTGGAGGGAATATACAGCCTACTCAACCACCCAGCCACATTCTCAGTTTTTGTTGGTTGCTTGTTTATTTAATTAGGGTCTTAAATTTAGTAATTTAATAAGATTCTTCTAAAATTGTATTCAAATATAGATCTAATTTGATTTTTTTTTAAATAAAATTTTCTGTTTGCCCCTTGAAACACCTGCCCTGGCCATGGAGAAATCATGGTGGGCAGAATAAATACCTGGTATCATCTCTGTACCACTCAAAGTCAGGTGCAGGCACTGCGGAGGCCTCACATTTAAGAGAAGCTTGTCGCCCTGTGGTAGCTTCATTATTCTTGGACTCTGTGATAGTGGGAGGATCTACAGCATGAAAACAAAACAAAAAAAACAAAAATAAGGCTTTTTTATATTTTAGGTCTTCAAAGAAAAATCAATATTCACTTAAACATGGATAGCAGAATAACAAATGTATCTTTTCCCTGTTTTTTTTACAACCTGTTGTTAAATGGACATATGCATATATATATATATAGGCTATTATATATTGATATTTATATACATGTAAATATATATCTTTAGATAAGTAAACATGATACACATATATGTTGTTCAGTCATTTTCAGTCATGTCCAACTCTTTTGTGATTCCATTGGGGTATTCTTGGCAAAGATATTGGAGTGATTAGCAATTTCTTTCTCCAATTCATTTTACAAATTTGTAAATTCCTCATTTTACAAATGAGGAAACAGGAAAACAGGATTAAGTGATTTACCCAGGATTACTCAGCTAGAAGTGTCTGAGGCCAGATTTGAACTCAGGAAGGTGAATTTTACTGATATAAACCCTGGCTACTCTATCTACTGGATCTAGCTACCCTCCACTATAACCACAACAACAATGACATAGACAGATAAATAGAAGGATATGGATAACCTGTGATTTCATTGGTTTAGGGAACTCAGATGGGTACTTTCTCTACATTTTATGGACTTAGTATATGTCTTTGTCAGATATAGAACATTCTGTTTCTCTTTGTCACTACCTCTCTCTTTTATAGGAATATTATATTCACTTTGTGATCTGCTTTTTTTGTTGTTTTTAAATTTATTTTATTTTCAGTTCTTTTATCTCTTTCTTTTCATTTATGTTCATTGCTCATTCTTTTTCAATGTGGAATTTCTTTGCTAAAAACATTTTTTATCTCACCCCGAATACTGTAATAGCCTATATCTTCTTGTCACTGATGAGTCCATTTTCTTGTAAACACATCAGTTTCTAAAGGACAGATAAGCTTTGCCCAATCCCTCCATACTGGAAAATGCCCAATTTTTCAGAGACCCATCTGATTTGTCTGTGCTTGACAAAACAAAATCCTATTTGGAGAAATTGAAGAAGCTGGGTATTTTATTGAGATTAAACTTTTATCCCTTTAGGTTGGGGGATAACTGAATCACTTCTATACAGGAAAGTCCCTGTAGTTTTAGGTACAAAGGAACAATTTCTACACAAAATTTTCCTAGTTTGAGATTCCAATCCTATGATTTCAACTCTGGAGAAATTACTCTTAAAAGGCAAAAATCACTAAATCACTTTATGACTTCTGATTTAGTTTTTGTCTTTTCAGGTTTATCTTGATATGGATATAATTAATTTATTAACAGAAAGTCTAGGTTGCAAGTGCTTTTGTTCAGGTCTCTTTTGGCCATCTGTAAACAGATAAGCCCAAGATTTTTTAAAAATACCTTAAAAATGTGAAGGGATAAGCTAGTCATTTGCAAATTGGGATTCTCTTTTAAAGTAGATCCTCCTCCACAAATGGACCATGCCATAAAATACTACCTAAGTGAATTTTTCTGAACATGTGCTGAATAACCTTTACCCTATTTATTTCTGCCCAATATATTATTAGTTTATAGCTTACATATGCATAAGAGGGTGCAGGAGGAAAATTGTACTGAATTTCTGGTGTCTTGACTTTGTACTAACTGGCTTTGTAGTTTTGGTCACTTTTATTTCTCTGTGCCTCAGATTCCTCAATTGTAATATGAGAGGGGATAAATTGCTTGATCTCTAAGGTCTTTTCTGGCTCTAAAATTATATCATTCTATGTCTGTGTTATTTAAATGTGTGGGAAATAATATTGCAAATCAATCTGAATATTTAGTGCTTGTTTTGAGCAGAGCACTATGCGAAACAGCACAGATACTAAGGCAAAAGTGACCATCAAATCCTGTCCTTGGGAATTTATATTCTACTGGGGAGATACAGCAAAAATTAGACCCAATAATCTAACTCCTGGATCTGCAGTCATATAAATACATCTGTTTTTAAAGTCAGTCTTGACTTTTTTTAAATGACTGGTTCCTAGACCTTATAGTGAATTTTGTTCTCATCACTTACAGTTGTGTTAAGAACCTGACTGTTTAGAAGTCTTTCAAAATGCAGCAATTATGGATTCAGTCCTCATTATCTTCCAAGTATTTGAAACAAAGGATCATGTATTTGAACCTAGAAGTTATCTAGTCCAAATCTCTTATTTTGTAGATTAAGAAATAAAGACTTAGGCCAAATTATATACCAATTTAAATTCACACAGATAATCAATAAAGAATCAAAATTTGAAAACAGCTCCTCTGATTCTAAATCCAGCCTTCTTCCTTTGGATCACAGTAAGAGTTCACTCATTTATTCAGTTCCCTCAAAAACAGTAAAGTCTCAGAAAATAGGACAGCAAGCCTTCATTCCTTTAAACCTGAGCATGTAGCTTTTCAATATTAACATAGTTAGACTTCCTTAGTTGACAACTTAAAAGTTGCTTTAAAAAAGAGATCATCTAGTGACCCTCAATTCTTGCACAGGGTTGGAAGTACAGGAATGTTTTTTTGTTTTGTTTTGTTTAGTTTTTTTGTTTTTTAACAAATCTCAGATAAAACCCAGAAATGGCACTGATTAGTAGCAAGAGTATGGAACCTGATCAATCACAAGACCTTAGTTTTTTGTTTTTTGTTTTTGTTTTTGTTTTTTCTTCTTAAACACCTACCAACTCTAAAAAAGTTGACTCTGGTCAAATTCGATTATCTCTCTCTTACCCTAGTTTTCCCATTACCAAAATGGGGTTAATATTTTCAGTACACAGATTACAAAGTTTTTGTTATAGGAAAAACACTTCATAAAATGCTACATATAAATATGGGGATCAGGCTTTAAAAACCTTTAGCAAAAAGGAACTAGGACAGCAAAAATAAGGCAATCATTGGAGTGAGGTACCCAGGACTTCTCTATTTATTTTTTTCCCTCTATTCAATACTCTTTTGGCTTTTATCTCTCTAGTGGGCAAGTTAGAAGAAGCTTAATTTTTAATGGCTATTAAGCAAGTTACTAAAGTTGCCTTATCATTAACCTCTCTATCTCTCTTTCCCTTTCTCTCTCTTCCTCTTTGCCTACTACATGTATTGATTTGTAATATGATTTATTCCTCTTTGCAATAATGCTTATGGGTCTATCTTTAATAACAGTCAAAAATGATCACTTTGAGATAGATTTGCATGTCTGCTCTGAGCTAGAAATTTCCCCAAAGAATTCCTATGCTTTTGCTATTCTTCATTTACTATTTCTCTCTCTTGTACAAAGTTATTTTATGTTTCCTCATGGAGGAATCAACTTACCCTAGTATCCTTTTGGCTGATTGCATTCTACAAATTTCTAAAGTTGTTAGCTAGAAAATAAGGCCAATGTTGCCCCTGACTTCTTGTCTGAGCAGTGTTCTTATCGCTGTGCCTCCCATTGGTATCTTATTGGTGTTTTCCACTACTTTCAGTAATCCTGGCACTTTGCTTGCCAATGCTTAATGAATTCACACTTTGGTTCTTTGATATTTGGCTGGAAATACTAGTTGCCTCTCCAGTCCTGCAAATGAATTGCCATGAGATTTTCTCTTCTTGCAAAAATCTCCCAATTTATAAAATGAATGTGATGAACAAATATTTGTTCCATGTCTATGCATCAATGATCTGAGTGAATGGGGGGGGGGAGGTGGTAGCATGGGGAAATGGTAATGGCACTGTGCAAATCTCAAGTATTTTCACCTTGCCACCATCACCTTCCCTATAGAATACTGGGCATTCTGTTCTTCCTGTCAGTATAACCGTGATACTTTATGGTTTTTTGCATCCTCTTATTATGGGATTAAGGAACTCAGAGTCCAGCTGTGTAGAAAGTTGAATGCAAACATACATAAAGACACATATATACTATATCACAGATACATAGATACAGATCTTTTTTTTTTAAGTCTAGATCTGTGTTTTCATTGGCAAAGGGAATTCCTGGTGAGGAAAAACTTTGCCATTAATACAGATAAACTACTCTTTTCCAATAGTCAAATCTTAGGGAGCTTGAGTACTCATAGTTTGTCCAAAGCTCCAAAGCCAATATGCATCAGAAGCAGGATTTGAAACAAGTCTTCTATTTAGTATTTCAAGCTGTCTTTCAGCTTATAATGTTCTTATAATGCATTCTGAAGAGATAAAGCTAAGAAAGGTAATTAAATAAGGAAGCATACATATTGTGGTACAGTTGAAATAAAATTTCTTTCTTAAAATGTAGCTATAATATGAAATTCTCATAAAATGATGGTTTAAGGTTCATTGTTATTCTTTTTTGTGACTTTTGGAATAGTTCACTATTATCAGAGGACATTTCCACTTCTCATGCACTTTAAGCTCCATCTGGTACCTGAAATTTTAATGAGTTATTTCTATTTCTTATGACCAATAAGATGAATTCTTCAATTAAAATGGATAGGATGCCACTATCAAAGAAAGGTTCAGAAGGCAGAAAAAATCTAGTTTAACTTCCCCATTACAAAACTAATCATATGTGAGGAGAGAGTACTTAAATGATTCTTTCAAATTAAGTCCATAGAAGAAAAAAATGAAGGTTCATCTTCCTGTCTGAATGGAATGAAGTCTCTCTGTAAGTGACATGTCAAGTTTGTAATGGATAATTCACTTCACTTGGTTCATAGGAGTATATTGATTGATGGAAAGCTGAGTGTGTAGCTATTTGTCTGAATGCAATCTCCTACTAAGTATAAGCTATTTAGATGAACATAAAACACGCCATAAAGTTTCATGTAGCATAATCATAGTAATAATAATGCAGTACCTAGGAATCTTACTGTGCCTTTCCTCTGAAGATCTTAAAATGCTGTCTCTTGATTGTGTTCTAGTCTGCCTTTTGCACTAGAAGAACACTAGTCAAGTGTATCATTTTTCGGAGGAAGGAAAAACCTCTTAATCATCTCTTTTTTTCTCCTCCTCCCTTCACCAACCACTGTACTCTTCCCAAACAAGGATCTATATTATTTCAAGAAATTTAATAAGTCTATGACTGCTTAGTGTTATCCTGGCAACAGGATCCTCAGATCCGCCTGGCTAAACACAAAAAGCTCATTGTCATTAAGCTAGTAATTTCGAGATGAATCTTTTGGCCATGGCACTGCATGAAACAATGAAAAATAGAAAATGGCTTTCAATCCTTTATGGTGTCCATTTTGCCTTTTTACTGATGATGATAGTGTGGTGAAAAATTTGGCCAAAGGGATTTAAGAATCAAATAGTTATTAGGCTGTTTTTCCAACATTAACTCAGTTATCAATATTCTAAATGTGACAGCCAATTTCAGTGATCAGTGAATGGCCACATTACCTAAAGTGCCAATGACTGTCAATCTTGAAATTGTGTTCTACCTATAATCATCACTAGAAGACAAAAAGTAGTTGCAGCTTAATGGAAAAATAACTCAAAGATTCTCTGAAAGTCAAATAAAGGAATTGTGGGAATTGCTGTTCACCATGCCTACAAAAAAACATTCTGTTGGATATTTAGTTATCTTATGATAAATATTTGCCCCCTACCCAAAAAAGACCACCATGAAAATAACTGCAATATGTACAGTGCTATATGATGCAGACTCAATTAGACCCTTTGAACTAAAGCAGAATCAACTTTGATTCCTGGTGACTTAAATGCAAATTTGGGCATATACTGAAAAAATATATTAGAAAACATGATTGAGGAATATGGAATTAGAAAGTCAAAATACTTATGGAGTACAAGGAAATTTAATGTCTATATATGTGAATATTTTCTTCATGCAAAAGGGGAAGGTCCTGGGCATTGCAAGCATTAAATAACCCTGCCTAAAAAATTGAAATTTATTATATTTTAACAGAAGCAAAACAAGTGATTATTGATATGGTAGTCATTCTTGAATTAGCTATATGTGTATATTCAGATAATGGACTTATTAGAGAAAATATTAAAATTAATACAAAGCTAGAAGAAAGATTAAAATGAAAATGAAGACATTGCATACAATTAAAAGAAACCAAACTTGACTGATTATGCAAAATTATTGACACTGAAAAATGAGCAATGGCTTGAATAAAGGTCATTGATACTGATTATAACAATTATATCTAGAAATTTAAGCAATTTAAATCAACTCCTATAATGAGGATGCCAAAATAGCCTAAAAATGGCCATGAGAAACACTTCATCTATTTCCCATTTGGAGACAGCCAGCAGTCAAGGATTTGTAAAATCACACAAAGGAGAATGGTGTAGGATTTTAAGTAGAATTGCCTTACAAACCAACAAGAAGTGATGTAAGGAAAACAATTCAAAGAAAGCTTAGCAAGAGACTCAATCAAAGAAAGTCATCTGGTGGGAATTGAGGAATTGAACTAAAAAGAGGGCAGTAAACAGATGGAAGATGGAGATCTACAGAAATTTTTACTGCAAAGTCTTTTTTCACCATCAAAGACTGTGGAATCACTATATTTGGACTCTTAACATACATCATACTCCTGACTATGTTTACAGAAGCAAAAATGTTACACTGAAGAAAAAAAGATAGTAAAAAAAAAAGATAGACTTGATCAAATATATACAGATGAGGTCTTTGCCAGAGGTGACAGTTCTAAGGACACTGGGGAACTGATTCTTAAGACATCTGAAGAAAAACATAACAAAGAAGTGGACAGGACTTCACATCTCTCAGGATTGTTTTGAGGATAAGATGAGATAATATCTATAAAATCTTTTGCTAACATTAAAATCCTATGTAAATGCTAGCTGCTATCATCATCATCATCATCATCATCATCATCATCATCATCATCATCATCATCCCCTAGGGAAGATAATTTTGTTATTACGTTCCCTCACTACCCCTCAGTCTGTGTCACCAACTATCATAACTTTTCCGCTGACACTTACTACATTACTCATGGGTCCATCTAATCATTCCTTGGAAAATAAGCAATTGCTTCTGCAACAGAATGTTCTTTCTCAAAAAAGACTTCAAAACTGTTTCTTAGCTCCAAGTTTTCAGTGGCCCCAACTTCTTCCCTTTCTATGTTACTCATGAAATACCATTTACCCCAATTCTAAACACGGACTAGAGTTCATCCCTGTCTTTTCAGGTCCTTTTCATCTTATTTTGTATGCTAATGCCTTTCTCCCAATATATTGCTTTCTGCAAAAAATGTAATTCTACAATGTTCTTCAGTTCCTTAAAAATCAAATCTGGCGTCTTTATCTGTATTCTACAACCATTCAAATCAGTCAAGATGAATACTATAGTTGCAACAACTTATTGATGAATTGATTTTTTAAAAGTTTTCAACCAATTGTTATAGTGCCACATAAACTCAGTCTGAGAATATATTGGAAGAAAGATGATTCTTAAGGGAATTAGTGTCTCATTGTACTTTCTAAATTTTGTTCAGGATTGAAATAAAATTTAGAAGTTACTTTGAGATATCATAGTATACTTGTGAAATATTTCTTAGTTGTGATAATAAATACTCGAGATCCTCAGGGTCTCTCTTCAGAGATTTATAGACAAGTAAGTAAAAGGAATTTCATAGAATTTTGTAGCTCTGTTTCTACTTTTTTTGTGATTCACTTGTCACTAGCAAAAAAAAAATCTCCAATTTTCATAAAATCTCTTCCTTGAAAATTGGCTGTCATTTGGCCATTCTATGCTACACTTTGGGGATAGTCAAGAAGGAGCAATGTCAGGCTAATTGCACTAATAATATGGCCTAGGCTGATAGCTTTGATCTTAGGAACAATCTGCAATCCATGCCTCTTTGAAGTTTCACACAATGGAAGTATAAATATTTTCCATGTACTCCATGATTGGACTCCATGCAATCTAATTAAGATGAAGGTCAATTAATAGAAAATGAAATCTTAACTCCAAAAGTCAGGAAAGTGGTAGATGATATTGGTGAGGATGTATGCACATAAAAGAAGTGAACTAACCTAATTATAAACTTACATAAACACTCAGAGAAAATGCCTTTCATCTTAAAAAGTCCCAAAGCATTTTATAGCATGGAAAATTTTAATTTGTCTCTGAAACTATAAATGTCTGTCTGTCCACCCCTCTCTTTCCTTTTCCTGATCACTTTCCCTGTCTTTTCTCTCTCTTTTCTTTATTGGTGATTAATAATAATGACATATCATAAGAGTCAAGAGTGCCATGAAAAAAAAATAGACTGTTAAGGTACCTCAAGTGTCATCAAATAAAGCCCTTCTTTCCTAGAACATCAGTTCCTTGAACATGTAAGGCAGATAGATGACAATTCTGTTTTGAAGCATTTGTCATGAAGGAGATTTCACAACCTCCTTCAGAGACTGTCCCCCAAACTCCGGATGAGTATAATGGCATGGTAAATATAACAAAGCAGAAAGTAATGGAACTAGAGTGGAAATCCACTTTTCATACACTTCAGATTGGGAATTCAGTGATTGTACAAAAGGGCAGGCCTGGGCAGCTAGATTATCCTGTCACTGGGTAAAAGTTTGAAATAGAGATATCTCAGTAGAAAGATGTTTCTTTTTGTAAAGTGTAAGTGAATTTTAAAAAATGCTTTGCTGGGTGACATATCACAGAGTTCCATGACCCCTCCTCTTTCACTCATTTTTACTTTCTATTCTTATTTTTGTTAAACTTCTAAACTTTTTATTACAGAGGCTCAAAGTGCTTTTATTTATTTACCTACTAATGTATATTAGTGAACAATTTCTAATCATTCTGATGAAATGATCATTAATATTAAATTATTGAACAATCTTCAATCTTCTGATATGAATGACAGTTTGTGGCATCTGAACAAAGAAAGTTAAGGGACTTGGTCAAAATGTCATAGTCATTCAGGAAGTCAGCATTATCATATTTTAAACCTATATTCCTATATATTTGGGTAACTGATTAAAAACTATTATGAAAATAAAATGATTTATATGTTATCCTTCTTTGGAGAGATATATATAGCCTCTGAAAATGATAAGAATTGAGGACATCTGAGTTTCCAGATTTGTTTATCCATGTTTATAACTATCTGATTCCTATGCTGTCTGAGTTTAAAAATAATTAGGCAGGCCAATATGAAATTATATTTATTGTATTCTACATATGATGTTGTTCAACTATTTATGTGTGTATACATTTATATTCATAGCCATATATCACACTTCTGGAGAATCTGGGAGACAAGGGGGAGGAAAGAGCCATTTTGTAAATTCCTGTTTTTACTAATTATTACTGTTAACTAGGTGCTAAGCTCAGCTGTATCTAAATGCTGAAATAATGCACCTTTAATTTTTGGCCCCCGGGGACAAAGCTCCAATGATTCAGTCCTAGTTGTAGCTCTTAAAAAAAATTACCTCTTAGTGAATTACCTTGGCAGAGGTACTCCCAGATCTAAGGATGACATTTTACTATTGGAAAATCTGAATGTAACCCATGGCAACTCTTTTTGTTTAACCTGAAATGCCCTTGGCTACTATTATCAGGAATCTTTGGAAATTACTTCCTTAGACCTCTGTGCTAATTGCATTTGTGATTCATACATGACATACTCACAGTTCACAGTGACCTTGACTTGTTTGACATCTGCTGAGGAAACCTCATTGGCAGCTTTGCACTCATATTTGCCTGACTGCTCCCTTGTGATTCCAAGGATCTCCAGGTACTCTTCTTCTCCTTCAAATTCTCTTCCTAAAAAATAGATAGATCAATGAATATCACATTTATACCAGCAAAAGAGCACATGGAACACATATAATATGTCTGCATGTGTATGTAGGTGAATAAAAGTTAATCAGATCATATCAGGTGGGATCAACCTCACATTGTGTCTCTAAGAAATAATTTTAAATTTCTAGTAAATTCTAATAAAATTCAAACTCATTGAGAGTAGCTTCCATTTCCTTTTTGGCTCTGTATCTCCAGCACCTAGGATCATGCCTTTTTAGTAGTAGGTAATAAATATTTGTTGATCTAAAAGTAATTTAACTGAATCCCATTGAATATATGTACTAGTCAAAATCATACTCCCTATTTCCTGTTTTATGTACTGTACATATACCCTACCCATATAACTTCCACACTTTTGAAACAGCCACTGATTCTGCTGTTCAATATTAAAGCATGTCACCAATCAATTTTAAAAAAATCATTTCTTATTAAACACCTATTATGATGTTCAAAGCACTGAACTAATAAGTTTGAATATATGAAGATTAAAAATGGAAGTTTCTGCCTTACAGGGGTTTATACTTCATTGGGGAAATTGTAGTTTTAACATGTCCATAAATAAGTATGATACAAAGAAAATGGAGCGGGGGGAGAGAAAGGGAGAGAGAGAAAGAACGAACACGAACAATATCAACCAGGCTAACGGAGAAGCTTAGATGAAGGAGTATCTGAGCTGGTTCTTGAGATTCTAAGAAGCAGATTCCAGGCATGGGACCTGACTTGTACTAATACATAGAGTTAGGAGATGAAGCACTGACTTTAGGAACATCCAGGAGTCTGGAAAGTTGGAATGTAGAGTTGCAGAAGGAAAGTAGCATGGAATAAAACTGAAAAGTCACATGAGTGGTATTTAATAACTGCATATTGATTTTACTTGACTCATCTTGACTTGGACAGGTAGGTAGGAGACTGTGAAGGGCCTTCAATGCCAGACTCTAAAGGAATATGTATTTGATTCCACTGATGAGGGGGAGTCACAGAAAAATTTTGAACAGAAGAGTTTTGCTTAAAAAAAGGTTGCTTTAAAAAGTTTTGCCTTATGATATTTGTGGAATTATGTATAAACATTTGCACGTTTAACATTTATTGGATTACTTGCCATCTGGGGGAGTAGGGAGAAGGGGGGAAAATTTAGAATACAGGATTTTATAAAGGTAAATGTTGAAAACTATCCATGTATATATTTTGAAAATAAAAGCCTTTAATCAAAAATAGAGATCACAAATAAAATGCATTGCAAATGTGAAAAAAAAAGTTTTGCCTTAACAAAAGATTATTTTGACCCCTATGTGGAATGGGTAAGGAAAAGACTAGAAGCAGGGAGGCAATAATTACATTTTTGTAGTAATTGGCTATAGCAGTAGTTTGGGCAAGATATGGTGCAGACATGGGCCATGCTGGTAAGTATATAATTGGAGAGAAGGGGACAGAAGCAAAAGATGTTGGGATGGCAGATTTAATAATGACAAAATGAGAAGATGCACAGTCAGGGAAAAGCAGGAATCAAAGATAATAAATTTGGATGACTCAATGGATGCTGATACCATCCAGATGAATTTCACATCTCTTATCAAATTGAAGGGCAGGATGTTAATGGTAATCGGGTACTCTGGAATAGATCAAGGGTCCCAAGGAATGAGCTACTCATAGCTTATCTGGTGATAAATGTAATTAGAAATAAATCATAATACTAGTAAAATTGGATATATTGATTTTCTATGAGGAATTTGTCCCCTTTCTTCTTTTCTGGCCCAACTGTCCTTTTCAAAAAGTATAAATGATTAATTGACTTTTTAGGAGGGAACTCTACATATGAACCATGCAGAAGGGACAGAGAGCAAATATGCATTGCATCAAAAATCTGGTCTTTTCGAATAAGTGAGATAAAAGTATAACTAAATTTTCTTGGAAAGTTGGAAGAGGGGTGAAATAGGGTAAGGAGTTTAATCCTTCTATAGAATCTAACTTATATAGGTACAGGTTTGCTTGTGGTCATCAGAAACTGAATGCCAATAATCAGTAGCTATTTTCATGTACTGCAAAATGCTTTCCTTTACAGAACATTCCCTGATGGTCACATACACATAATTGTTAGCCAACAAAGGAGCATATACTGCCCCTAGTATGCGGGCCAAGTCCATGAACTAGATTAACCAGGACACTCAAAATGAGCAGATCCAGAACCTTTAAAGTAGCACACAATAGACGAGGGTCAGGGAACACTAAAGACCTTAAATACGCTTATTGTACTTTGTAAGACTGCCTCTTAAGTAGACCTTATTATAAATTCTTTTGTATTGTAAACTCTTGCAACATTCAAAAAGAAACAACCAAGCATATAAAAATGAAAGATGATTATATATAGACTGTGAACTTATATTCCACATAGATTAAAATACATCTATGTCTATATCAACATTTTTAATAACTTAAAATTGAAGGAAGATTTTGGGAAACCATATATATGTGTGTGTGTGTGTGTGTGTGTATGTGTAGGGGTGTGTGTGTATTTGCATGTATGTGTGCATATATATATATATACACATATATATATATTTTTGTTGTTGTTGTTGTTGTTGTGTTGTTCCAGTTGTGTTGGCTCTTTATGTCCCATTTGGGATTTTCTTGGCAAAGATCCTGTAGTGGTTTGCCATTTCCTTGTCTAGCTCATTTTACAGATGAGGAAATTGAGGCAAATGGGGTTAACTGATTTGCTGAAGGTCAATATAGCTAGTAATAGTTTGAGGTTGGATTTGAACTCAGGTCCTCCTAATTCCAAAGCCAGCATTCACCATATATGGCTCCTTCTATATGTATGTATATATACATATGTACACAGATAATTTAAAAAGTTAATAACATTTTTTTCTTTTGCTTATATTTCTTTTTGTTTTCTTCTATGCAATTAAAAGTGCTTCATTGATGCTCTAGTTTTTTACAAATTTTGTTATCCATTAACTCATCTCTCCCATTAAAAGAAGATTTGCTTCTTATGACAAATGTATGCATTTAAGCAAAAAAAAATCAATTTGTAGGTCACTTAAAAGCTTGCTATTTGATGAAAATTGCTGGGAAAATTGGAAAATAATATGTCAGAAACTCAACATAGACCTACATCTCATACCCCTCACACCCAAAATGGATATATGATTTGGTCATAAAGGATGATACCATAAACAAATTAGGAGCACAAAAGATAATTTATCTATCAGATATTTGGAAAAGGGAGAAATTTATGACCAAAGAAGAGCTAGAGAACATTATGAAAGGCAACAATGACAACTTTGATTACATTAAATTAAAAAGGTTTTGTACAAACAAAACCAATAGAAATAAAATTAAAAGTAAAGTACAAAGCTGGGAAAAAATCTTTACATCCAATATTTCTGATAAAGGTCTCATTTCTAAAATATATAAAGAATTGTATCAATTTTATAAGAATACAAATCATTCCCCAATTGATAAATGGTCAAAGGATATTAACAGATAACTTTCAGATGACAAAATTAAAGCCATTTACAGTTATATGAAAAAATGTTCTAAATCACTATTGATTAGAGAAATACAAATTAAAACAACTCTGAGATACCACTTCACACCTCTTAGACTAAGATGACAGGAAAAGATGATCATAAATGTTGGAAGGAATAGCTAGGACACTAATGCATTGTTGGTGGAGTTGTGAAATGATCCAACCATTCTGGGAAGAAATTTGGAACTATGCCCAAAGAACTATAAAAGTGCACACCCTTTGACTCAGCAGTGTCATTACTGGGTCTGTATACCAGGGAAATCATAAAGGAGGGAAAAGGACCCATATATGCAAAAAGATTTGTAGCAGCTCTTTTTTGTGGTAGCAAAGAATTGGAAAAGGAGTGGATGGCTATCAATTGGGGAATGGCTGAACAAGTTGTGGTATATGAAGGTAATGGAATATTATTGTTCTATAAAAAATGATAAACAAATAGATTATAGAAAGGCCTGAAAAGATTTACATGAACTGATACTAAGCAAAACAAGCAGAACCAGGAATACATTGTACACAATAACAGCAAGAATATGCAATAATTAGCTATGAATGACTTGGTTCTTCTCAATGGTTCAGTGATCCAAAGCAATCCAAATCAACTTTGGACAGAAAATTCCATATGCATCCAGAAAAAGAACTAAGAAACTGAATGTAAATCCACACATGCTATGTTCACTTTTTTCTTCTGTTTTTTTTTTATCTCTCCCATGGTTTTTCCCTTTTGCTCTGATTTTTCTCTCCTAGCATGATTCATAAAGCAGTGTGTACTAAAAATAAACTTATTACAATAAAAAATAAAATGGAGACATCTCAAAAAAAGAAGTCTTCAACAGCATGTTTTCCCCTAAAGTATTCCATTATTGTGCCTCCCCTAACAACATTAATATGCTTAAGGCCTCATTTTTGCACTTAATCATATTCCTTGGCATCCCTTATCAATCCCCAATGATTTGGAGCAAAATGCCTTACTGTGACTCGAGCTCCAAATAGCAGGAAATTAAATCACACATACCAGACTCAATTTCAACAAGTCCATCCCAAAGGCAGTATCAGTAGTAGCTGAAGCACATAAACCTTCTTGGACAAGGAGGCTTGAAAGAGGATAGCTCTCAGAAGTCCTTGAGAAAGCATAAACTAGCTGCTTGAGCTGTATTTATAACTGTTGAATTTTCCAAACTTCCTGAGACTTAAGTAATTGGTTGATTTTTCCTGAAACATTGAACCTTTGTTATTTTTTCCTCTACTATACAATTTACTCTTGGAGAAACAGCATGACTTGGATGTAGTGAGTTTTCCTATTGTATACCTTCCTTAATATCTCTTACCTGCCTTCCCTTCCCCAGCAGTTTTTATATATTATCTGGTTAGGCTGTGATCCAGATTCTCAACATGAATCCTCCCCATTACTAGAAAAAATCAGTAGAACCCAGTGAATCTGTTGGGCCCAAAGTTTCTTCTTACAAATTTAATTTCTTAGAGTTCTAGTCTACTTGTCAGAAGGTGGACGATTATCCTGGTAAGAATATTCTCTGCTCCTCAGAGACACAATACCAAGGATTCTGTGGTTGTAGTTTCGGCCTGGATCTCCTTCTTGAGTTCCAAAAATACATGGTGGAACCCTTCAAAGTTATTGTTTCTATACAAGATGCAGAAATACCAACAGTGTAAATGTACTGCATTTATGATTTCCATATGAAGAACTGTAGTTTTTGTTGTGGTGGTTGTTTTGTTTTTTACTTCCGACTATTGATCAGACAAAGGTAATCCTTTATCAGAATATTCCACAACTCAATTAGGTGCCCCCTTGTTTTTCCAACAGGAAAAGTAGCATATTATTACCATTAGAATGCCGGAAATTGATTCAAGAAGACTTGAGTTTAAATTCTACCTCTGATACTTAATATCTCAGTGACCAAATTGCTTAATTGTCCTGAGTTTCTGACACTGGTGGAAGACCTGAAGCTGCAGATATCAGACTTTGTTTCCAGTTCTGTCTTTACCTTCTCCTAGTGCCTTCGACATCACAGTATCTTTTCCACATTCCTACTCAGTTAAGGACCTTGCATCCTCCTTTAGTGAGTAAATATAGGCCCTTTACCTTCAGCCTATTCAGTTCCCTTTATTTGTATTATCACCTTCCATTCTGTCCTTTATTCCAGAATCCAGTGAAAAAGTGATCCTTTTTCTCACCCAGATCAATCCTTCATAGAACTTTTCTCTCATTTCCTCCCTTGTTCTAATCAGCTCCTTACCTGTTATTCACAAAGACATTCAAGTTTGTTCTATCCTTAATTCTCACCAAGTTTTACTAATCTCTTAAACTATCATCCTATATTTCTTCTCTTTTTCAAAAGGAAACTCTCATAAAAACAAAAGCTATCTAAATGCATTGTCTTCACTTATGCTCTTTTCACTTGCTTCATAATTCCTTGTAACTTGGATTACAACCTCACCATTCAACTTTCATGGCTCTCTTCTAATCTTCCAATTTAATTTACAATTGCTAAATCTAATGACATTTTCTCATTCCTCATCTACTTTGATCTTTAACCTCATTTGACACCACTCCTCCAAGTTAATTTCTCTTCCATGTTTTATGACAATGTTCTCTCTTGGGTTTCCTTTTATTTCTCTAAATACTAGGCTCATTGACACCCATATCATATCTCCTCCAAATGTAGATATTCTCCAAGGCTCTGAATTGCATCCTCATTTTTCTGTTCTTTTCAATTGGTGACCTAACCCACTCTCATAGATTTATTATCATATGAAAGTGACTCATAGTGGGCAGCTAGGTGGCGCAGTGGATAGAGCACCAGCCCTGAAGTCAGGAGGACTTGAGTTCAAATCTGGTCTCAGACACGTAACAGCTGTGTGACCCTGGGCAAGTCACTTAACCCCAATTGCCTCAGCAAAAAAAAAAAAAAAAAAAAAAAAGAAAGTGACTCATAGAACTAAATTTAATCCTGGATTTTTTTTTTCTTTTAAGGCTATTGGGATTAAGGTGACATAGTCAGGGTCACACAGTGTCTGAGGCTGGATTTGAACTCCAGGCTTTCTTACTCCAAGACTGATATACTATTTGCTATATTATCAAGCTGTCTGTCTGTCTCTCGTTTCTGTCATTCATCAAAGGCTGTATATTAGCCACTTCAAACTAGATGTCCCACAAAACTTGACATGTTTGGAATGAAATATGTTTTCATTCTTTTCAAACCTACTCCTCATCCAAACTTCTCTGTTTCTGTCAAAAATATCATGAGCTTTCCTGTCATCAAGATCTGCCACTTTGGTCTTTTACTCCTCATAGTCCCTAATACCTGTATCAAGTCAATTTTCAGACTTATTGTGCTAATTCCACAAAATATTTTTTTGTTCTGTTCTCTTGAATTTGATCTCTTAATTCAAACCTTCATAATCTGCTGCCTGAACTATTTTAATAATTTTCTAATAGCTGACTTAAGTTTATCTCCATTTAATTTATCTTTCATAAAGATACTAGAGTGATTTTACTAAACTTTAACAATAATCTTGTCATTCCCTTCCTGAAATTTACAGATAAAAGAACTTAGATCCATCGTGGAACAGACACTTTACAAATGGACATCTTTTCCTAATGCAAATATTTCTTTCATTCTTATAACCCATTTTGATGACTAGTTCTCAACTCAATGATTCTATGATCATGTCTAGTCTATTTTATTGATAGAAACTCAATGAATTTTCTCTAGCTTACAAGATTTTCAGGCTCCTTCTATTGCTGAATTAATTGTTTTTCATTTTAGTGATAATCTGGTCCTACTCATGTCCTCTAGTTCCTGGTTACAAAATTATAGCTTTTGCCTCTAGTCTCTGTCCACCTGAAAATGTTTACTAGAAATAGAAATCCAGGGAGCAGCTAGAGAATCAAATCTGGCCTCTGGCACTTAATACTTATTAGCTGTGTGGCACTGGGCAAGTCACTTAACCCCAACTGCCTAAAAACAAAACAAAACAAAACAAAAGAATAGAAAGGACCATCCATTTTATCATAAACATCACATTGCATACCCTTTGACCCAGCAATGCCATTATTGTAGCTGTATCCCAAGGAAATCTTAAAGGAGGAAAAAGGACCCATATGTGCAAAGTTTGTAGCAGCTCTTTTTGTTGTAACAAAAAATTGGAAAATGAGTATAGATGCCCATCAATTGGGGAATGGCTGGATAAGTTGTGGTATAAGAATATAATGAAATATAATTGTTCTATAAAAAATGATGAACAAGCTGATTATAGAAAGTCCTGGACAGATTTACATGAACTGATGCTGAGTGAAACAAGCAGAACCAGGAATACATTCTACACAATAATAGCAAGAATGTGTGATGATCAACTATGAAAGACTTGGTTCTTTTCAGTGGTTCAGTGATCCAAAAAGCAATCCCAAATGCTTGGGACAGAAAATGCCATCTGCATCCAGAAAAGGAACTATCGGGACTAAATGTAAATCAACACATGCTATGTTCATTTCTTTCCTTCTGTTTTTTGTTATCTCTCCCATGGTTTTTGCCTTTTGCTCTGATTTTTCTTTCTCAACATGATTCATAAAGCAATGTGTATTAAAGATAAATTAAAATAAAGAAATATTAGCTTAGCATTCTACATTTTGAAAACCTCAATTTTTTTTCACATTTCTTTACAGACTATTCTTCATTCTATTTATTTTGGTAACTGATGTTTAGTTTAAATTTTCCCTTTCCTATTGATATCTCATTACTGGACAAAATAACTCCTCATCCTCCCTAGGTACTATATGTACCTTTCAAATTTTTGCATATAATTACCATATCTTCCTTTTAATTACTATTTACTGAAGCTTCACATTTTAGTTCTTTTTAATATTTCTACATTCATCAGGTGGAA
>JAJPUD010013414.1:0-44526 GCA_023553655.1 Myrmecobius fasciatus
AAAAAAAAAAAAGTGGGATGATAGACTTTATTAAAGTATATGATAAATGGATTAAAAACCTATGGAAAAACTTTAAATAAGCAGACACTACTTCAATGAAAAATGGTAAATGATGATAACACACAAATGTAATTAGGTTTTTCAGATGTAACAAAACGAGATTTATATAATAACAATTCAGGTCAAGTAATAGACATTATAAATTAAAGAAGGGTCATCATTAAGAAACCAAGACTTATTGATCAAAGCATATTATACAAAGAAATAATCATATGCTATCACTAAAGATTGTAAAATAGAGTTCCTACTGAATACCTAGCAAAACACAATCTAATGGCTAGAATCATGTTATTCATAGACTACCAGATTCTCATATTACAAATTTAGACCCTTGTTTAGACCGACAGAGAGCACAAGCAATATGAACTACAGTCTACAATACTTCAAAGCAGTGAATCATAGAATCATTAGTCAAAAGCTAAAGGAGCCATAAAGCCATCTAGCTCCCCTCATTTCCCCTCAAATGAGGAAACTGAGATCCTTGACGGTTAAGGGACTTGTTCTACAACATGCATGTTGTATTGAAGGTAGGATTTGAACTCAGGCCTTCTGACTTGCGAAACAGTGGTCTTTTCTCTACAACACACTATTTCTTATTAAATTTAAGAAAAATAGTTTTAATATGTTATGCTAAATACTCACAATCCCCAAGCTACATGGAACAAAAAGAAAGAAAGCTTTCAACATATAAAGAGGCAAAATAAAAGACATCAAAATCATGTGGAAAGATATTATTATCCTGATTACTACTGTACCTGTGGCAAGAATACTTTCAGGTAGATTAGAGAGGTTAGCATGACTTCTTGTGGAATACGGAATATGGACTCTAAAAGGCAATAACCCTCAGGGCCCAGAAAAGAGCTAAGGGGGATTTCATGAGGATTCTACAAAGGGAAGAAAAGCCTCCCAGGGACAAGGAATCCTGTGACTCCTTTGCCATATGTGTTCTCTGAACATACATCTTCCTATTTTTGTGCTCGAAGTTCAAGGTCACATCCCTGGGGTCCCTGTGTTTGGAAGAGGAGAGTGTGTCTCTGCTTTGGGGATAATATTTTTTAACAACTTTGCTATTTCTGCCTTTTTTTGTTGTTATTGATCAGTAGTTTTCATTATGTTTTGAGGATTTCCTGGCAAAGGTACTAGAGTAATTTGCCATTTGCTTCTCCAGTTCATTTTACAGATGAGGAAACTGAGGCAAACAAAATTAAATAATTTGCCCAGGATCACACAAGTACTAAGTGTGTGAGGCCAGATTTGCCCTCATGATGATGAATCTTCCTGACTGAAGCCTTGGCACTCTATCCACTATATCTACATATGCTTAGTAAATACCATGTCTAGAAACCAATTATATCTGGCTGATAATTACATAGGAAGCATGTTGTTGGCCATCCACGAACAATAATACTTCAGATCCCAACATGTGTGAGAGGAGAAATAATCAATCATCCATGAGGCACCCCAACAATACATATGGTATTCAGGAAATAGCCAAGGATGAGGAGTTATACACACAAGGGCTTATCTAGCATAATTTGGGGACCTTTAATATTCTCAGGAATCCATTGGAGACATTTTCTACCTACAATACTCATCATTAGATACACTCTATTTTAAGGATTCAAATGAGCATTTTATTGTTTCAGGCTATAACTGTACAGTTTGTATTCTGGGTGTGCTTCTTTACAAGTCAGCCTCATTTCTTTGAGATAACTTTACTTGTTTGAATGCTTAAACACTAATATCTGTTGGACTGGTGTCCTCATTTGTTCAAGATCACCCAACTACAATGCAGCTAATATGAACAGTATGGATTTTGCATTATAGATTTTACATCCTTAAAAAACGAGTGCCTAGCAGTTCACCTAGAGCACACTATGATAGCTCATAAATGTAATTTTTTTTGATTTTTTGCTTTTCAGCAGACCTAGAGTGCTTGCCTAATTATGAGATCTTTTTGGACTTCAGGCCCATAGGATAAAGTTTGCCTGCTGGCCTTGAAGCCTCAAGTAATCAGCTCCCCACATTGGTTGGTGGTTTACCTTGCACCGTTTTCTCTCTTTTCAAATTGAACTTGTTTGCTCCATTGGAAAAAAAAAATGACATTTCATTCATTCAGCGGGCCCTTGCAGTGCCGTGGATCCACTGAGGAGAAACTGTGGTGAGCTCTCTGTAGTGGAAAGGAACACCAAGAGATTTTTTTTTTGGCGGTTGTTTTTGTTTTGTTTAGATTTGTTTTGTTTTCTAGACTTTAGTTGGGTGGCCCTATGCCCAGAGGGAATCACATTAGACTTTATTTTTACCTAGGATAGTTGGTTTCTCACCTGAGGGTGATTGGATGACATCTAGGTGACCCCAGGTTCTTCAGTCCTAATAAACAACTGCGTGTGTTCTGCCAGTCTTGTAAGGTCACACTTTTCTTTCTGAGATAGGACAGCTGTTCTGGCCTTTGGCTTTGAAAACGCCTTTTTGAGCAGCTACAGACTCTATGAATATTAGGCAAGCAATAACCCCTAC
Source organism: Myrmecobius fasciatus (assembly GCA_023553655.1). Lineage (NCBI taxonomy): Eukaryota > Metazoa > Chordata > Mammalia > Dasyuromorphia > Myrmecobiidae > Myrmecobius > Myrmecobius fasciatus. The sequence continues at coordinate 2,578 of JAJPUD010013414.1, forward strand.
TAAGCTTTATTAAAAAATATTCTCTGCTTGTTGAATCTTCGTAGCTCAGCATTTTGGGATGACTGTGATTCCTGATTGTTAATTTAGTTTAGTGCAAAATTTGTGTGCTACCTGGTCTTTTCTGACAATGCTTAAATTTCCTCAGGACCCCAGAAACCCATTCTGAATTGGGGATGTGAACAATAGTTCAAATTTATTTCAGTTGATTTGTTATGGATAAATAATTTTTAACGGGAAAAGAATATAATTGGGGGACTGGGGAGCAGTTGTTGAAGTAGGCACCAGATTAGTTTCTGCTTAGTTTAAACACTTTGGAGCTTATGAAGATGATTTCTGCCTTTATTCAAGCTAACCATATGTGGAGACTTAGTGAGCTTACTCTAGTTCATGAGTATATGAGAGGTTGGTGATTGAAACTTTCCTGATTCACTAAGAGCCTGCGAGACTGATAATTCATTAATTGCTTGATCAGAACTAAGTGTTCATGCTCCTCTATTGGTGCTTTTATTTTTTGTTTTTTATTCTTTCTTTTTTGAAAGCAATTAAAGCAGAATTACTGAGAGTTTCTGAGATGAGGGAAGAACAACTGCCATTTCTACCACCTGGTCATCATGTCACTGAGAACATATCACCTATGTTCTTCCCTGATCTTAGATGAGTGAGTATTCCTGAATAGAGAATGTCTAGGTAACAGGGGAATTCATCAGAAAGATCTGAGTTACTATCTAGCATCATGTAGCAGTAGAGTCTATTGAAGCAGTAGTGACCAACTACAGGTGAAATGTTTCCAAATATGAATCTGAGTTGTGAAAGTAACCCCAAAGGGAGTGCTACCCAAAGAAACAGTAGAAATTGTGCCATATATCATTAAAGATTGCATAAATTTAACACTTGTCAAATACCTAAAAGGACAGGATCAAGTAACCCTAATTATGTACCAGAAGCTTACAATCCTTCATCTAATGACAGATGACAAATCCCTGTACCACAAATGCAAAACCAAATATATCCTGAAGAATTCTACAAATAAATTGAACTAGATTTGGAGCATTATTACACATAAACTGTCACATTATTACATGCAAAACTGTCACCTAGCACCACTTGGACACAACTTTGACTCACAAACATTTAAGAACACTCTTTTTAGTAAGAGTTACTATATCGAACACTAATAACCTACAAATTATGTGAGATAAAAAGCTCTCAAAATGTAAAGACTTAACAGAGAAAACAAAATCAGGTAAGAAGAAATCTGTGCATATATACACACATATATAAATCTATATGTATGTATGTACTTGCATATCTTATCATCTTATATGCTACTGGAGCTCTCAAAAATGCATTCAGACAGTTTACAGAAAATGAATTTGCATCCTAATATTTTCATTCAATTATAAATATAAATTACTTTATCCACTTTTGTATTACTACATTGAACAGTGACAATAAAAGAATAATAGTAGCATAGTGGCTTGTCTTCAAACTCTTTTTTTCTATCTGAATTTCAAAGAACAAAGGAAAAGAAGAGAAAGAGAAGAAAGGGGGCAAGTAATAAACTATCTCAGGATCACTTCTTTTTGAACTCCACTAAAATAAAGCATAAGATTAAAAGAGAAGAAAGTAGAAGGAAATGGAAGGAAGGAGAAAAGAAGGCAAAAGAGGAGAAGGAATGGAAGGAGGAAGTGGAAGAGGAGGAAAAGGAGGAGGAGGAGAAAAAGAAAGAAGAAAGAAGGAAAAGAAGAAAGAAGGAAAAGAAAAAGGAAGAAGAAGAAAGGAGGAAGAAGAAGAAGGAAGGAGAAGGAGGAGGAGGGGATACTAAAATACAAAAGTATATTATACATTGTACATACAAACTGATTTGATAGATAGGCTTTTCCCCCTGTGGCAAAGGAGATGATTGGGGGAGGTGGGGAGAGGGTAGAATAGGTGGCTGGCTTTAGCAATTGTCGACTTGGTCTGTATTTTTTTTTAAAGAAACACCTTTAAATAAAAACAGAGAAAAAGTCAGGGCTGATTTTCGCTGGCATGAGTAATAACATACTTAGAACTCTAGGCCTCATGGGTGAAAGGTTGTGAGTCTGTGGTTCAGAGGCACTTGTTAATGAGAGCTAATGCAGCCCAGCTCTGGCCCGCCTGCTTCTTCCCAGTGCCTTTCTAGTCATAACAAAGTGTTTGAGGCTGAATATGAGAGGCCTGAATTTTCCCAAATAAATTACTATACTTTTTATTATTGTTTTAATTGGCATATTGTAGTTGCTTAAAGCTCCTCAGAACTCCTCAACTTGCCAGGAATGGGTGGCAGATTTGTGTGCTGTACTCCTCCTCCCACCTTCCCTCAGCTTCATGGGCAGAACACACAGAAAATGCATCTTCCATTGATTAGGTATGACCCCAACCCATCTCCTCAGGTACTAACTTTGGTTCTCATAACATAGATAAAAACAATCTTCCCTCATTCTTATTGACTTCGGTTCAAAGTCCATAAAGCAGCAATTAATGTCTTTAGGTTAACACAAACTTGTCCATTTGATATTTAAAGTCCTTCACAATCTCACTATAGCTTCCCTTTCCAGGTTGATTATATGTTAATTCACTGCCACATACTTTACACTCAAGATAAACTGACCTATTTTTTGTTCCCTATATTGTCTTTGTGTCTTTGAATAGCTGATCTTTTATACCTGGAATACTCTCTCACCTTAGTATCACTTCTTGAAGTCTTTGGCATTTCAAGATTCTGCCCATGTCTCCTCCTTCAAGGAGGCTTTTTTGATCCTATTCTCCTATTTTTAAGTCCATTTCATACTGGATCCTGCATTTGTTTCTCGGTGAATATATTTCCTCCTGTCCCCCCTCCAAAAAAATAATCCATCCCCAATCCTAGCAAAATGGAAATTTCTTGGGGGCTAAGAATGTTTCATTTTATCTTTATATAAAAAGCACCTAGCACAGTGCCCCGTGCTGAAGTAATAAATGCTTTTTGTTTGGAAAAAAAATCATCTGGCAACAATGGTGAGAACACACAAATTCTCTCTCTGTCTCTGTCTCTGTCTCTGTCTCTGTCTCTCTCTCTGTCTCTGTCTCTGTCTCTCTCTGTCTCTCTCTCTGTCTCTCTCTCTCTCTCTCTCTCTCTCTCACAAACACAAACCAAAAGTGAATGTTGTATTATTACAAGGAATAAACATGACTTGAAAGAAGAGATATAAAAGATATCACTATACTGTAGAGGTGGGAGGTCTACAAGTGTGGTACATTACACATATTTTCAGACTTTTTCCATATATTGATCAGTTATGTTGAATTTTTCCTCTTCCTCTTTTTGTCTTTAAAAATATTATTTATTATATGTTATGACTCTCTGAGAAGGATACTGGGGGAAATTATGTCAATATACAAAAAGAAAAGAATCCATAAAAACTTATTTAAAAAAATATCCTCTACCCTTGACCTATTTTCCAGCTTTATCTCCTTCTTATGCCTTCCACATAATAACTTCAAGAATGATAATAACAATTCACATTTATATATTGCTTCAAAGTTTGCAGAGTACTTTCCCCACAACAATATGGTTCTAAACCTTGATGGTATCCTTGAATCCTTAGTCTCACTCACTCCATATAATAATAACTACATCAAAACAATTGCCATATTATGCCATTTCTAACATTATGTCTCTCCCACCAGTCCCTTTTCTTTTTACTTGCATGGTCACTCCTTTGGGTCAGTCCTTGACCATCTCTTGCATGGCAGTTACAATAGTTTTTTAATTGATCTTATCACCTCAAGTCTCTCTTCTTCCCAATCCATCTTGACACAGAGCCAGAGTGATTTTCCTAAAGTGCAAATCTGACCAAGTATAGTTATATCCCTTTCTTAAAAAACTCTAATGATTCCCTTTTATCTCTAGAATCAAACATAAATTCCTTTATTCAATTTTGAAAATCTTCCTCAACTTGATCCCAACATATCTTTCCTACTTTATTTTATATTATTCCCCTTCGTTTGTCTTGAACGCTCTCCCAAATGGACTATCTTGCTATTCCTTTAATAGAACACTCCATCATCTGAGTGTTTTTTCACTAACCATTGATCATACCTGGTCAGTTGGGTCACACAACCTTTCCTCCCTCCCTCTCTCCCTCTCTCCCTCCCTCCCTCCCTTCTTTTCCTTCTTTTCTTCCTTCCTTCCTTTCCTCCTCCCTCCCTCTCTCCCCCTTCCTTCCTTCCTTCCTTTCTTTTCTCCTCCCTCCCTCCCTCCCTTCCTTCCTTTCCTCCTTCCTTCCTTCCCTCTCTCCCTTGTTTCTTTCTTTCCTTTCTTCCTTCCTTCCTTCCCTTCCTCCCTCCCTTCTTTCTTTCCTTTCTTCCTTTCTTTTTTCTTTCAGAGTATCACACTCTTACCTGCAGGTGCTCTCCCCAATTTCTTTTTTGATCACTGAAATCTCTCAAGATATCTTGGGGTTTTCTAGCTAGTTTTCTTCTTAAGAACCATGACTGAAAATCTATATCTGGTTATCATTGATTGGCCAATAGGTCCCAAACCAAATTTCAATTGGTTGTTTTTTTTTGGGGGGGTGGGGCTAACCAGTTCAGAGTGATTGTAAACAGCTATTGCTTTTGTTTTGACTTGAATTCTGAGGATGTTCCCCTCCAAGATTGATTTTTTTTTTGACTTAGTAAGTCATCCTCTGCATTAATTCTTACCTAGCCTCAATCGATGAATGGGTATTGTCTCAGTCAAACAGAGTCCAGTTAAAGATCTTAGCTTAAAAAGCTCAAGGTCTTCCACTGCATCAGGTTCATCTTCAGTTGTTCTAATCTGGACCCAATGCGATTAGAGGAGAAAGTGAAGCTGGTAACTTTGCACAGCCCATCCTCATTTAAATCCAATTCACTTGCATGTCATGGTCTCACTTCCCTGATGTCATGGTGCTCTTGGAAAATGAAGAACCAAACAACAGCAACAAACAACATACAGCTCATGCCTGGAATGAGCTTCATCCTCACCACCACCTCTTTAGAATCCCTTCTTTCCTTCAACACTCTGATCAAATGTCATTATTGACAAGAAGTCTTTCAGGCTTTTCCCCACCAATCAGTCTTCTTGGCAAGAAGGAAAAAAAAGACATTCTGTTAAAAAAAAAAGACTTTGTCATTACTTTATGTATATTCTGTAAATACTTCTGCACGTACAAATCATCTCTGCATATCAAATCCTTGAGGGTAGAAACTGTTTCTTTTTTTGTCTTTGAATCTCCAGAGACAAGTAAAGTATTAAAACACATAGTAAGCACTTAGTAAGTGATTTTTGATTGATTAAATGAGGCTGTAAGAGCTGTAGTTTACATTTCAATGAAATGTTTTTCCATCACTTGTCTTTGCTAACATGCCTTTTCCCTTCATTGAAAATCTTGTCCCTTTTTTTTCACCTGTTAAAATCTTGGCCATTCCTCAAGACCCAAGCAACATTTATGGTCTAGACACTAAAATGTTGGGCAGAATCTAAGAAACTAAAATTAAATAGAGAGAAATATTAATTTTACAGTGCAGAAATGAGCACACAAGTACATAAATGGGGTGGCAAGGCTAGGAAGAAGTTTTTCTGAAAAATCTGGGAATTTTAGTGGACCACAAATTTGATGTGAATCAATTGTATGCTAGTACAGCCCCTAAAAATGATTGTGATGTTAAGCTGCATAAAAGGAGGAATGGTGACCAGGATAGGAAGGTGAGAGTATTGACTGTATGTGCTTTATCTTGCTGGGATGACATCTATGTTCAGTTCTTGGTAGCACATTTTAGGAAAGACATTTATAAGGTGTGGAGTATCCAGAACTAGAATGGTGAAGAGTCTTTAGATTATATCCTATAAGAATCAATTAAAGGGAAATAAGACCATTTGGCTTTGGAAAGAAAATATTTTGGGGGTAGAGATAGGGATGAGAGTGGTCTTGATAGCTGGCTCCATATATTCAAAGGTATGAGTTACTTGGAAAGAAGGATTGCTTTTGTTCTGCTTGATCCCAGAGGACAGAGCTAAGAGACAGAGATCAAAATGAGATGGTAGAATGTTAGTTGAATAATAGAAAAAGCTCCTTAACAACCAGACTATCCAAAAATAAAATGATGTGTTTTGAGGTATAGTGAGTCAAAATCTCACCCAAAGTCTTCAAGACAAGGAGAACTGTTTATTGACCATATTGTACGAAGGATTCTTATTCAGGTGCAGGCTAGACTGGATGCCTTGTGGTATCCTATACAATCCTGAAATCCTGATATTCTCTAATACTTTGAAATATTACCCCTCAATAAAACCTTTCCTTATTCTTCCAACCGCTCCTCAGCTCCCATGGCACTAGGAACTTGTCTCTTATAAAATTACTACATTCTACCTTGTTCTGCTCCTCTCTGTTTGGATATCTTATTTCTCTCCTACATATCCTTGTAATTTCCTTCATTGCCTGACACAAGGCATTGCAAATAGTTTATATGTTCAATAATATTTGCTAAATGAATGCATGGGTCTATGCCAGGGTCCACTTTACCTATATGCCTGCTAATTCCCCTTATTTGTTTTCGCTACTATCACAAAAACTTTTCACCCGTTGTTGAAAGGGAGACAACTAAATGATACCATCTAGACACATGAGAATTCCTATTTTCCTTCTTTACTTCCTTATCACAAAATCTATGCATGGTTGCCATTACTGTTCATCCAAAAGTAACCAGTAAGAGAGAGTCAGAGTAACAGAGTGTTGCTAAAGAGATTCAGTATATTCAAATTTCTTCTTCCTTTACTTGATGTTTTATGTATTTAAAAATCTATAAATAGGAAAGAGAGAATTGCCAAAAAATGAGTTAAAAAACAGTATGAGATAAGATAGGGAATAATAATCCTGAAGTCAGGGAGATATGGGTTCAAATTTTATGTCAGACACTATGTCAGACAAATTCTATGATAACACATAGATGAGTAATTTAATGTCTCTGAGCCTCAGTTTCTTCATCTGGAAAATGGAGATAATAAAAACACCACTATCTAAGGTTGTAATGAAAATCATAGAAGGTAATGGAAAACATAAGCTTATGGAAAATCTTAAAGTATCATATAAATATTTGTTATGATTATTGATAAGACTGATACAATTAAACTTTTGTTTAATGTATTTGTTATTGATGTTATTGATATCTTTTATTTTTACATCACCATCATTACTGGATATCTTCTCCTCCTAACTATAGATGGCCCATGGAGCCATCTCCTGTAATAAAGAATTAAAAAATAAAGGGGAAAAAAAATCAACCAACATTCCATATTCATAGTTCCCTACCACCTTAGCAAAGAAGAGAAAGTGGTCAATTTTCTTAAGTCTTTAGGATGAAGCTTTTGGGTCATTATATTTATGCAGAATGCATTTATTTTGTTCTATTCATTTATACTCTTACAGTCATATTAAAAATATTCTTTATCTAGTTATACTTACTTCACTCTACATCAGTTCACATAATTCTTTCTGTGAATCTATGAATTCTTTACTTACTTTGTGATATTTCATTAAATTATGGTCCACAATTTGTATAGTCATTCTGAACATTTTGGTGTTTATGGACTTTGTTTTCTTTCTGTCTTTGTACTCCTTGGGATATATGTCAAGCCACGTGATCTCCTAATGTGAAGGAATGTAGACATTTTAGTCACTATTCCAGCATGATTATGAATTGTTTTCTAGAACATTCTGACTGACAGCTTCATCAACAGTTTTTTGTACCTATCTTCCCACTGTGTTTCCAATATCTTTTGATATCTGTCCATTTGCTGTATGTGAGATTAAACCTCAGAGTTGTCATGATTTTCAATGGTCTTATGGCTATTAATACTATACAATTCTCCAGTTGAAAAATATTAAGTCAAATCTTTTGACCTTATACTATTGGAGAATGTCTCTTGGTCTTATTTATCTATTTAATTCAATATATATTTTGCATATCAAGCTCTACTTAGAAATATTTGATGCTCAACAATGAAAGATTTATCTACTGATCAAGGCAATGATCCAAGACAATTCCAAAGGAGACATGAAGAAAAATGTTATCCATCTCCAGACAGAGAATTGATGAAATAAGTGCAGTTTAAAATATACTTTTTTTGCTTTCTTTATTTTTCTTGATTTTGTGTGTGTACTTTCTTTTGCGATATTGCCAATATGGAAATATGTTTTTCATGACTTCACAGGTATAATCAATATAATTTTACTTGCCTTTTCAAGGGGTGAGGAAGAACAGGAGAGAGGGAGAGAATTTGGAACTTGAATTTTTTTGAAAAAGGAATGTTAAAAAATTTTATGTGCACTTATGAAATGTTTGATAAAATAAAATACATTAAAAATAAAATATCTGAACTAATTTTACCTATTGGCTACTTCCCTTCTTATGTAAAAAGCTTTTTAATTTCATGTAATCAAAAATTTTGGTTGTGTTTTTTTAAATTCCCAACATTCTCGATTTGTCTCCAGTCACCACTATGAAAGGCAACTAATCTGATTTTCTTCCTTTAAAAAAATAGTTATTACCTTTCATTTTGAGGTTTTGAATACATTTTGTACTTATTATTGGATATGGTTTAAATCTTTAATCTGTCTAAATTCTGAACATTTGTCAGTTTCCCAGTAGTTATTGGAAAGGTAAGTTAAGACAAAGATTTAAATAATTTGAATAATTGTATCTACTCATCTACACAAAGTTAATTAACCAAATAATTGCCAAAAATGCCCTCCTTTTCACTTTTTATAGACACAGGTATTGTTCTCTGAGAAAGGATATACAGGAGTAGGAAAAGGAGGCATCCTGAATTAAATATGATTTGCCAAAGGCATTTTATTTTTACATCTTAAAACTGCACTAAGATTTTAGGGACACTTTGTATATCTACAAACTCCTCCCATTCTTGAATCTTCCTATGGTAAATACAAACATACCTCGGAGAAATTGTGGGTTTGATTCCAGAGCATGACAACAAAATACATATTACAAAAAGGGAGTCACATGGTTTTTTTTGATTTCCCAATGCATATAAAAGCTCTACTGAAGTTAAGTATCATGTCTAAAAAACATAAATACCTTAATTTTAAAAGTTTTATTGTTAAAAATTGCTAACCATCACCTGAATCTCGAGTGAGTCATAAACTGTTTGTTAGTGGAGGGTCTTGCCTTCTTGTTGAAGGCTGCTGACTTATTAGGGGGGTGATTACTGAAGGCTGGAGTGACTGTAACAATTTCTTCAACAAGGATGAAGTTTCTTGCATCGATTGACTCTTCCTTTTGCAAAAGATTTCTCTGTAGCATGCAATGCTGTTTGATAGCATTTTACCCCAGTAGACCTTTCAAAATTGAAATCAAAACACTCAAACCCTGCCACTGCTTTTTCAACTAAGTATATTCTTCAGTATTGTTGTGTCTCAAGGAATAGGGAGACCTGAGGAGAGAGACAAGGAGAGGGAATGACCTGTTGGTGGAGCAATCAGAACACAGACAACATCTATTGATTAAGTTCTGCCTTTTATGTGGGTGTGGCTTTTGGTGCACCAAAACAATTACAATAGTTACATCAAAGATCATAGATTGTCATAACAGATATAAATAAAATGAAAAAACTTGAAATACTGCAAGAATTACTGAAATGTGACAGAGACACAATGTGAGCACATTGTGTTGAAAAAATGGAATTGATAGACTTGTTTATCACAGGGTTGCTAAAAACTTTAAATTTGTAAAAATTAATAATAATAATAAATAAAAATGAAATATCTGTGGAGTACAATATGTCTCTATAGTAACATCCCTTCTCTGGACTTTTTCTAACAAGAAAAGTTTGCACTAGGTGAACTCCAGGGTCTCTTCCAGTTATTAACCTATAATACCATGATCTTATGGCAACAAAGTTGGCCACAGACTGATTCTGTAGAACATTAATAAGAAATAGACATAATAGACATGTAGTCATGGAAAGAATTCTGTGTGGCAAATTAGGAGACTTGTTTTCTACTCTTGGCCCTGCTACTGACACACCATGTTATCTTGAGCATATTGGTTCTCCTCCTCAAGTCTCAGTTTTCCCATCTGTAAAATTAGGATATTGTTTTAATAGATGATCTTTTATATCCCTTTTAAAAATAATTTCTATTTAAAAATTTATAGTGTATTTTGAAGAGTACACTTGTGTTTGATGTTCCAAGAATATCACTTCAAACAAAATAACAAAGCTGTTCTGTTAAAATTTGAGAAGTTTGTAAATGAATCCAATTTGCCAACTATGCCTATCCACTCACTGGGCCCTACAATGTGTGTGGGGTTGATGATAGCATAATCTCTAAGACTGATACAAAACACTAGCCTAAGAAGAGCTTCCTTCTTGTATACCTCCTCTGTTCCAGAGGAAGTAATTTAATATTTGGCCTTCAAAAGGTCTCCCTGCTGTGTTGCTCAGTACGTGCAAAGTTCAGTACAGAGAGGGTAATTGAGATGTCAACCAAGCAAGTAATTAAGCTAAGTACTGTAGGTATTGTCAATAACCTGAAAGGAAAATTTGCCACATTTAAGCTCTAATTCCTGATTCACCCAGGGATAATAGGGAATTTTGGGATATGAGCAGGTTTCATTCATGGGACAGCAGTCCATCTGGAGGTAAGAAAAATAAAGCAGTTCCAGGTCAATTTAAAGGTTAAAAGGAGGTCACCCAGAGAGAGCTCAAATGGGTTCTGGCCAGACAAGAAACCTTCTTGCCACAAGCATAGGGCTTTAACCTTTGACTCCAATATTAGTTCAGGAAATAAATTGTAAGGCAGATAATTGGGAATTAGCAGACATTCCATTTTTAGTAATTCATGGCTGTTTTTTTTTAAAAGAATGATTGCAAATTCAGTGGCAGTTACTTTAGAAAGATCGTAACTTGTAATTCTCAGTTTTTCAGACTGTAACTTTTGCATTTACTGCTAATTTCTGCACTGCTCCAAATGCAGTGTATACATTTAGTTTAGAATTTATCATCACTGTTTGTGTAGATTACTCCAGCAGTCCAATCTATCCTCATGAAGCTAATGCTCAGCATTAGGAAAATGGGCTCCTTCTGGATCCTGCAGAGGGTCTGGCTTCAGAAATCTGATGACATGTCTCATTCTAGAGTGTTAACACCCTCCAGTACAACCTCCCCACCCTCAATCACCCCATTTCTCATCAGTTCCTAGAATCTGTTATTTTGTGCACCGGTACCCAGAATATGGGGCTGGTTTCTGCAAATTGCTGGTGTCCATTGTCTGAAGATGTAAAAATCAATGACCTACATAAGATTTTGATTTTGCACAGGGAAGGGGTGGGGGGAGTGGTAAAGAGAAACCAAGAGCCAAGGATGGAAAATAATGAAAGAGTCAAGTTAAAAAATATTAGCACGTTGCACTCAAAAATATATTTTCAAAAGGATACTCATTTTTTAACGGGAACATATTTAATTTCATGGTCATTTGGTTAAAGCAGTTAATTTTATTAATGTGTTATTGAGCTGAGGGCACTGGTCACTCTGTTGCTAGCTTGGAAAGTGAAGATTCTAAATGCAAACTGTACGTGTGTGGTTGGGGGCTGGGGATGAGGAGGTGGGGACTGAGACCTGCTATTTTGCCATCACCACATATATTTGATCCTTGTTTTTATTTTGCTCAAAGAAAAAAAAATGCCTGAGATTGCTGATTTCTGCAGAAAAATCTGCAAATGAACTCTTCCATTAGCACAAACATACCAAAGTCTTTAGAACCTCTCTCTTCAAAAGCATAATTAGGTATTTATTTCAGACATACTAACATCTTTGCAGTAGCTAATAAGATGCAGCCCATTTGAATATTAATATAATAAATGATTAAATTAAACAGCAAGATTCAGACTCAGAAATAGCCTTTGTAGGTCCCAGGGGGTCACTAAAACTGTATTCTATTTCTTCCTACAGTTAACATAGTACAAGGGACAGGGATGCATAGAGCAGTGTTTGCCTTCTGAAACGTGGAGTTTTATATTGTACCATTCGGTTTTATTAGTCCACAGTTTGAAGCTGGGGCCTGGACCGGAGTCGCCATGCTGAGACCCAATAGCCCCTCTTCCTGTTTCACGGCTTTCTGGCATCCATGTGACGCATCACTGCCTTGGCAAAGGCACCTCTCTGACAGACTCCATATAAATAGGTTAACAACAAGGAGGGCATAAGATAAACTCATAATACAGCTTCCTTTTTAAAATCCATTTCACAAAACAAAATGCTTTGGTTTGTTTTTGTTTGGGATATCTATGCATCTGTGTGCTTTTAGCAACCGCATCCCGAAGTGGGGATGTTATCGAAACTCTGGCCCAAACTGAGGTCAGAACCAGCTGCACAAGAAACTGGGATCAAGGGTCTGCTTTATTCCCTGGTTTAAAGGACTCCACCTCCCTCCCTCCCCCAAGACAGCAGCAGAGAAAAGAAGAATAGGCAAAGTCGGCAATTATAATTGGCCATTATTCCAATAAAGGTGTTTCCCTTTTTAAATTAGTCCATGAAAACTGCACACTCTCCAAATCCCATGAACCTGAGAGGTGTTAATAAACATCTGGTCATGGTTTTTGCTTAATTAGCATTCCTTAGTTTGGACTGGAGTCTGTTTATGTAAAACAAAATACACACACACACACACACAGAGCTAAAAATTTTTTGTTTTGTGAGGCAGGGTGTTTTCCTAAATGTTTCCAAAAAACCCCAGCTTTTTCTTAAATATTAAATGAGAGGTAGTAGCTTTTTGAACATACTAGTTCATCAACATGGCTGAAGAAAATTTTTTTAAAAATTAATATCTTCCTGTGTGTTTTTGTAGTCCATTTTGTTCTAGGAACTGAAACCTAATAACTTGAAATAGTTAAGAAAGCTCTTTAAAAAATTCCATTTTGAGAAAGGTTGGGAGAAAGAAAGAAAAGGTATCAGAGCTTCCAGCCTATATGGAGCAGGAGGAAGGGGGAGAAACTAACAAAAAACAACAAGCTCCACAAATGACCACAGGCCATATTATTGTTATTATTGTTTGTGGTCTAGATCTTGAAGAAGTCCAATCTCTCCAAGGAACAACATTGGCAGGAAGGTAATGGATAAACAGGCAACTGAGCTTGCTGGACGCCACTGTCTAAATTAGATAAAAGAAAAGTAGGAAGAAAACTCGAAGATAAGTGGTACAAAGTAAATCAAAACAAATCATCTTACCAAACTTTATTCACATCTGATACCATTTTTAGAAATTAAGGTCAGTTTTGTGGAACTAATAGGGAGTTATACCTATATATCTTGGACACCATGACAATGCTGGAGTGGAAGATTTATACACTATGGTTGCCGATGCTGAAGAAAGATACGAGAGATCAAATGGAAGTGCATGATAACAAATGAAAAATGGTCCCCACAGCCCATAAATTAATTGAGAAAAGAAGGTTGTCATTATTTGAACATGCTTTAAAATAAGGTATGGGGTCCAGATGGTGGAGAATAGATAGGCCAACAAAGTTTGAGTAATTGATGACTTAAAAATAAAATGAGATCTTAAAGAAATGAATCACATTGGGAGAGTTAGAAAAGGAATATTATATGAAAGAGGAAAAAAAAGATCAGAATTGGGGGTAGATGAACCCAACTGCCTGGAGATTTTAAAGCAAAATAAAAAATATATGAAAAGAACAATATTTTCATTGAGGTATAACTAAATGTTAGTAATTAGTAGTTAGTAATAAAGATTTTCAGCTCCATTAAGACTGTGCTGCTATTGTTTTTTGCATTAACCTCTTCAGACTGATTTGGGGATTTTTTGTATCCTAAGATTTAAAAAGCATATATCAAGATAGGAATGGGCAGAGATAGGCCACCAACACTGCAAATAATAGTTTTCTTCTGCTGTCTTGAGTTTATTCCCTGCTGGCTTACTTAAGAACAACTCAGACTTGGGGAACACGTGTTGGGTGGGGGTCAGCTTGGAAGCTTCTCTGGGGGGCACAGGGGTGTAGCAGCTGGCCCAGACTTTGCCAAAGGGAGCAGCCCCAGGTATTGTCTCCTACATGTGGAGAAGAGGGAGAGGGGGAAAGGAACGATTTTGCAATAAGGAAATTACATCATCCACCCAATCCAACTCATGACTCTTTTATTCCTGCTGCCAATAGGACAATGGAGAGGTGCTACAAGATCCCTTTCTTAAAACAACACCACTGAAAAACGCTCAATGAATATATATGTATATGTGTTTGTGTATGTATGTACATACACATATCCAGGCATATATATTATATACACACATGCATATCATGGTGTGTTTGTGTGTATTATCTGGTACCACTCACTGCCTTCTGGAACTTACCCATACACTCAAAATGAAAGAAATGGAAACAGCAATGAAGTATATTCCATATTTATGACTCCTCAGTACATTAGAGCATTTAGTGACTTTGGAAGGCACCCATCCAAACACAGAGCCATGTAAATGCACCATACAGAAGCCAAAAAAAGGATGCTCAGCGCTGATAGAAGCCTCCGAAGTATGCTAAATCATACTACTCAACTATTCCTCATTAGGACATTGCTCCTTCCTTTTCCCTGCCTTTCTTTTCTATCCCTGCATTTTTCCCCATCAAAGCCACACATTTTGCTGATTCTCTCTAGGAGAGTATTATGAATATTCCTACTGAAAATAGAATACTGGGAGAGTGTGTTAGGCACAAAGGGAGCTTCAAATGTATTCATTCCCTTATTTACATTGTTATGAGAGATACTGCATTATCAAACAATGCTCTCCTCCACGATGTATCCTTATCCCTCACATTAAACTCCTTGGCAACTGATTATTGATGACAAAAAAAAATAGCATACAGCAGTAGAATTCCATTGCTGTTAGAAGTGCTGGAACCCTAGGTAGATTACCTTGCTTTAAGAAAGAGACGACTGTCATTCTAAAGGGAAAACATCAGAGATGAAGGACTGGGGTGTGTGTGTGTGTGTGTGTGTGTGTGTGTGTGTGTGTGTGTGTGCACGTGCATGATTGTAGGGAGGAATGTATTATTGAGACACAAAAAGAAAGGAAAACTTAAAGATCCTCTCATCACAGCTTACAATGATGTTATTAAGGTACATTAATCTCTGAGGAGAAAGACGTAGGAAAACCCAAATTTGACCCTGAGCTCTGAAACCAAGCCAAAGGACTTGAAAATAATCCGAAGACAGAAATACTCACTAGCAACAAACGTTTCCAGAGAAGGATCTTTGCCAGAAGGATTGACTTGAATACTCCATCTGAAGATTTATTTATCTTCATCCTCATAAAAGGAGAGATCTCCCCCCCCACCCCCTTCCAGACAATGGGAGAGATGGGATAAAACCATCTTTGCCCATAAGGCAATGGCCCTGCCTTAGCAGAGGCAGAGAATGGATCAGGGGTAGCAGAGAGATAAACTTCCATAGTTTGTAAGGACTGATTCGAAACACAGAAGCTCTGTCTTTCACATGTGCAGAAGAAAGAGGGAACAATTTCATGAAATGCTAAGGCATTGCAAAGAGAATGTTAAATAGTTTCATACACACACACGTACACACACACACAAAATAGACTTATTCAAATGCATGTCTTGCTTGTCTTTAACTAAAGTGAAATTTCTTAAATCCAGCTGTACTTGTATGGGGCTCAGTTTTGGGGAGGGGGTGGAAGGGGGGACAGCAAAGCACAAAACATTTCCCTGAAATGAACATTGTGTCATTTTAAAACAGAGGCGCAAACTATTGATTTTTAAAAATACAAATTTAGCAGATTTCACATGATCCATTACATTTCTCAGGACGGTTAAGATGCAGCTTGCATGATTTATTCAGAATAAGGTCCATTTTTAGCTATATTTAAGTCTCCTATTTGTTATTTAACATGTGTTTAATGTTTTCTGTCCCTGCTGTGCACAGCTGCAAGCTGCTATTTTTTGGCAATTTTTGTGACTGTGAAGTGATTTGTGTCTTTGAATCTCACCTTTCTATTCTATGGCCTGCTGTTTTGATTTTTTTCTAAACTTCAAGAAATAAGTTACACTGTGTGATGACCTCAGCTTCACTTTACTGTGGCAAACACAAAGTCTTAAAGGGCCACAACAAATCACGATAATCTTCTCACCAGTGAGTTTAAGAAGACATACACAGAAGTCAGTGCAAATGGAGCTCCAAGAAGTTTCTTGCCATTGCTGATGAGAGACAAAGCTATAAGATTATACACCCCACCCCATCCCTCATTAGAACAACGTGGAAGTCAGTGCTTCAGAAGCATCCCTGGCCTACTTTGGGGAGCTTCCTAGGCTTTGGATTAGACAGCTTTTCAGAAAGAGACTCAAGTCCCAGGTGGCTCTACTTGGAGACAAACCAGGTATCTACCAAGTCAGAATCATGGAGGATGGGAAAATTGCTGTGTGTGCTGAGCCTGAGGGCAAGATGGCTTTAGGACTATTTCATCACTGTGGGATATAGAATTATCAATAGAATACTGCCATATCCTTTTATGGAGGTCAGTGCCATTAGTCAACCTTACTGAGAAGGTAATGCTTAATTCCTCACCTTCTCCCCTCCCCACCTGACTCCCGACACACCATTGACTGAACAGTACTGGCAGGATATTTCCTTTCCCTTCCTTCCTTAATTTCTGTGAGAAACATAAGGAAATTCCAGTTCTCTAAAAGAAATGCAGAGGGAATGACATTTTTCAGGGAAGAATAGACTTGTCAAACTAGTTTAAATCTAATATCTCTAAGTAGAAAATTATGTATTTTTGTTTAATTAGATTAGAGCAAACATAGAAATTGTACCAAAAAGCCAGTGATTTATTTATTTTTTCATTTTTAAGTCTAAAGGATCCTGGCTATTATTGCTTGGTATATGCTAACTTTCCCTTTCTAGGCCCTGCAATTGAGAGTCATGTTGAAATGGTTTAATCCCGAGCCTGTTACTTATCTAGAACACACTCCCTGACTCTGCGGTGAAAATTGAATCTTTTCCTCACAATCTTAGTGACATGAAAAATATATAATAGAGTAAATGATTAATGCAGTTATAAACTATACCTGAGATAAGATTTAAGTATTCATATTTCTATCATGTTAATACAACACGATAAACCCATGAAGCAAACTTGACCGGGCATTTGTTATTCTGTCCAATGTTCAATTATTCTTTGTCCAAATACAATTTAGGGGCTTGCTGCAATCCAGCCGCTTGGTGCAAAACATTATGTGCTACAGAGAGATAATAAGCAGCAATGGTCAGCAACATAGAGCTGTAGCCATAAAGGGCCCCACCAACTGCAAGTGAATTCACAGGCTAATCATATGCAGGCTTCTATTACCGAGGTCCTGAAAAGGCCGCTTGTACCCTAACGCATCGCTCACTCTTTCCTCCTCCCTTCTTCCCTTTCATAAAAAGCCCTCCATTAAAGGAAAACTTATTTGCTGTAATCAAAAGGAATCTTAACAATAAGGGAAACTGCTTAAAAACGCTTTTTACCCTAATACTGAATATCTTTTTTTATCTCTGCCTGTAGAGAAGCCATTTCTACGGCTGGTTCTAAACGGCTCCCATTCCCTCGGTTGTTCAAATTGCTCACAGGCACCAACCATCCCATTTACACCACCCACCTCATTATTTTTATACTTCTGATGATGTCGATTTTGATTTCCAAATGCCAGCCATTTATAGCTCATTTAAAAAAAATATTAAGTGAATCACAAATCTCCACTGTTTTCTGGGCATTTGGGGCCATTCTAATAGAGCTCGTGGTGTTGCTTGATCTTGCTTAGCCAATTAATATCTCCCCCCTTCTGGAGCTTGCTGCCATCACCATTGGCCGCTGACTCTTTGGAAGCTCTCACATTAGGTGGCCTGAGAAGGCAGGTGACAGAATTAGGATGTCTGTGAGGGTCCTCAGGAGGTCTTGGTTCTGATGCTGACTTAGGTAATATTGACCCATTTTTAGATCCTCATGGTTTGTTGTGTTGACTATTCAGAAGCAATTGGAGATTGATGTTATCAAGATGAAAATTACTGGATGTGAATCCCTATATGTACTGTGTGACTCAGACAAGTCTTCTCCACTTTGGGCCTCAATTCCCTGATTTGAAAAATAAGAGAACTATACTCCATGGGAGGTGGGGCTTAACTTAGGGTTCACAATGGTCCACAAATAGCTTTCAAGGTGTCTATGAAGTTGGATGAGGAAAAATACATTTTTTTCACTATTCTTTAATTGAAATTTAATATTTCTTTCAATTGTGAATATAATAATTAAATATTATTCTGAAAAGGAGCCACAATCTTCCCCAGACTAACAAGTTTTAGGATATCCCCCCACATACAAAAAAAGGTTAAGAATCTTTATGGCAAATAATCTCTAAGATTTCTCAGCTCTAAAATCCTGAGCTTCTGCTTCCCCATACTCTTTAAATGTCATGACTGATGCATAAACTGTAAATTTCCTGAGGTGCCTAATACAGAGTTCTAGACAAGGTTCAATGGCAGGTAGGTAGCACAGTGGATAGATCAGTGGACTTGGAATTAGGAAAACTCATTTTCGTGAGTTCAAATTCAGCCTCAGATACTAGTAGCCATGTGATCCTGGTCATTTAACCTCCTTTGCCTCAGATCCTTCTGAGTTGGAGAAGAAAATGGCAAATTATGCTATCATTTTTGCCAAGAAAATCCCCACATGGGGTCACAAATCATATATGACTTAATAATATCAAACAGGTTAGAGAGTGAAGGAGGGCAGGAGAATCTCAACACAAAATGATTGTAGAAAATAAGTATAGAATTTTGAAATACACATTTATTTTATCCAAATACTGGCTCTTTACTCAAAATTAATACTATATAGCTACACAAAATCAGTGTGATTTCAGGAAACCTGAGAAGTCTTTCTTTTCCTCCAAATCTTTCTCACATTCTCACTGATGTACAAAAGGTCTTTAATTAGGGATATACAGAGGGGACTAGTTAACAACCAACCCTCTGGACAAAAGGATACTTACAAAGTAAATTTAATCTGCATTATTACCATTTTGTCCATCACTGTGTTAAATTTAGACAATCAACAAGAACAATAAATTAAGCTCTGATTTGTAGTGTTGCTGATTTCCAAGGTGTAAATATTCACACTGAAAATTTAACAATTTGCTCTCCCATTCATGAGCTGAACACTGTTGGCTGTAATCCTGTATTTGAAGAGTCCTTAGTATTGGGTTAAATTCTGGGTTAAAATGTAATCACATGTCAATGGTGGTCCACGTTTCCTTTTCTGGACAGCAACTTCTGGAAGGTGAGGATGGAAAGAACTCCAGGGCACTGCGTACCCAAAGTGGAGAAGAAGGAAATCTAAGTGCCTCAATATGTTTTGGCACTTAATTAATGTGAATAAAATTCCATTACCCTTGAATATTTTAGCAATTAAAATGTTGCTGTCTGTTACTATTCTTTTCTGATATATCAACATATTCTCACCACTCTTTGCTATATCTGAAAAATGCACCTAGAGAAATCTCAAATCATTGAGCAAATTGTGCCCTCATATTTTTATTTCTTTATTCAACTTAACCCACAAAAGCAAAATCATCTAGATTGGGGCTTCTTATTGGATGCTCATGAGCCTGTTTTGAAAATAAAAATTGACAATTCATTATAATTGCTTTCCTTTGCAATTCTGTGTATTTTAT
Organism: Myrmecobius fasciatus; assembly: GCA_023553655.1. Lineage (NCBI taxonomy): Eukaryota > Metazoa > Chordata > Mammalia > Dasyuromorphia > Myrmecobiidae > Myrmecobius > Myrmecobius fasciatus. Next base: position 22,351 of record JAJPUD010013414.1, read on the forward strand.
TTTATGTAATTAAAAATACTGTTTCCATGAAAGGTCTACAGGCTTCACTAGCCTTCCAAAGGGGTCTATGATACAAAATAAAATAATATAAGAATGCCTACTTGCTGTTCTAGACTCCTCACCTAAATTTCCACATAGTTACAAAGCCTAGTGTAACTCCCTAAGGACATCTTGTCTGTCTTCCAGATTAGTATAACATGTCCCATATCTTGATAGTTCTTTCGCTTTCCTTTGTCACTTAATGCACAAAGTATTTATTAAGTTCCAGCTAGGTGCAAAGCACTGTGGTAGGTGGTACAGTGACAAAGACAACTCCCTGTCTCCAAGGAGTTTGCATTTGACTAGGGAAACTGGGAAAAGAAATATCCAGTGACTTTTTTTTCTTTGTTCTAAAAACTGGGGGAACCCAAAAATGTTTATTGAAATATGCAGCACCTGAACTGAAGCATAAAGGGACCTGGGGTGCAAAGAAGCAAAGGTAAGGAGAGAAGGAATTCAAGGTATGGAGGACAGCAAAGACATGGAGATAGGAAATGGTAGCATTGCACACAGAAAACAGCAAACAGACCAGTTTGATGGAAGCGTATGTGGGGAGGAGTAATGTGCAATCATTCTGGAGAATAAGCTGCAGCCAAATTGTGAATGGCTTAGAATGCCAAACAGGGGAGTCTGAATTTTACCAGAAAAGCAATGAGGAGCTAGTGAAGGTTCTTGAACAGAAAACTGACATGATCAGACTTACACCCTAGCAATATCAATTTGATAGCCATGTGATAGAGGGAATGAAGAGGAGAGAGACTAGATAAAGGGATATCTAAGAGGAAATGAGGGCCTAAACTGTCCTAATTGTTGTGTGAAGAGAGAGAAAAGGATTGATAAAAAGGACACTGAAAAGTTGAAACTTGGCAATGAATATGAAATGAGTAAATATTCATAGATCACTCCTAGGTTATAAATCTGGATAACTAGAAGAATGATGGGGTCTTCCTAAAAAATAGGAAGTTGAGAAAGTTGTGGGGAAAGATGAGTTCTGTTTTCAACATCTTGAATCTGAGATGCTTATAGAATATCCAGGTGGAAATACTATGATGGAAATTATAGATGTGGTACTGAACTGAGAGAATTGGGATATGCAAAGACAGATTTGGGAGTCATTTGCAAAGAGACAATAGTTAAATCTATGAAAGCACAAGAAAAGAGAGTGTATAGGGAGAAAAGAGCAGAGAACCAACTATAGTATTTTGGGATATATTCATGCACAGAGGACAGAAAATGAATGATGAACCTACAAAAGAGACCAAAAAGGTTTGATACAATAAATGGAAAGAAAATAATGACAATGTAATCACAAAAATCAAGGAGGAAAAAAAGAGTTTTCTGAAGGAGGAGTGATCTACAATTTCAAATATGGTGAAGAGTTCAAGATGCAGATTTTTTAAAAAAAAAAGATCATTGGATTTAATAAAACATATTTTTTTGTGATTCTGGAGAAAACAAATTCAGTCAAGTGTTAAAGACAGAAGCCAAAATAGAAGAGGTTAAGCAATGAATGGGAGGGAAGAAAGGGGAGACAATGAGTATAAAGAGGTCTCCACCTCCAAAACACACACCAAGAGTTTGACTATAAAAGGGAGAAGATGTATAGGGTAATAGTTCGGTGAAGTCAAGTGATGTTTTTTTTTTTTGGTGAATGATGAAGGGAAACAGGGAATGCTTATAAGCAGCAAGGATAAAGAGAGGTTAAAAATTAGGGAGAAAGAGGGCATAAGATAAGGGGCAAGTTTCTAAAAAAATGAGAAGAAATTAGATCCAGAATACTAGTACAGTGTTTGGTACTGTCAAGGAGAAAAGCTACCATATCTTCTGAGAGTGGAGTGAAACAGAATGGGAATCTTAGTGAGATGATTTAAAGTATGTAAGTGGGAAGAAGAGCAAGCTCATGATGGATGGCCTCAATTTTTTTCAGTAAAGTATAAGGAAAGGTGCTCTGCTCAGAAGAAAGGGAGAGGAGTGGCTTGAAAAACAAGAGTTCCGAAACACCCACCACAGGAAATACAGTGGGAAATTGATAAAGAAAAAGTCAAAGTCTTAGTATACAGAGATGAAAGCCCTGCATTTTCTGTGTACTAAATAAATATGCATCCATCAGAAAATCATCATGAATTAAGTTGATTAAAAAGTTTGGGAATAAATGCATATTTCCAGAAGTCAGTAGCCCAAAGCAATTTGCTTCTAGTTCCCATTAAAAAAAACAAAAAAAAAACATAAAAATTTCTAGTATAAATGGTCCCTGTTATATGTATAAGTATGTATAATATATATATATATATATATAATTTAGAGATAGCATGTATAACATATGTGTATTATATGCAGATATTATATGCATTATATGTGTATGTGCATAAAACTTGTTGTTTGTTGTTTATTTATTTCAGTTGTATCTGACCCTTAGTGACTCCATTTTGGGTTTTCTTGCCGGAGATAACTGGAATGGTTTTCCATTTCCTTCTCCAGATGATTTCACAGGTAAGGAAACTGAGGCAAACCGGGTTAAGTGACTTGTTCAGGGTCATACAGCTAGAAAGTGCCTGAGACCAGATTTGAACCCAAGAAAATGAGTCTTGCTTGCTCCAGGCTTGGCATCCTACCTGCACCTGAACCACTTAACTGCCCCTCCTATGTAAATTGCATAAAAGCAAAAGAATGATCAATACTTCATCCTGTTTATACCTGGAGAAATCCTACAGATATAATACAAACAGCCAATAACGAAGGAGAGTATCTTCGTGATAATGGGGGCAGACTATCTTTGGAGCTACAGGTATCGCCTGTATTTTGTTAGCCATGATGACAGCTGCCAGTGTATGACTAAGTGTGAAATGTCATGTTCTCTGGCACCAATCCTGGAAGAATCTGTAATTTACTGGCATTGTCATGTCACTCTTAGAAGTCCTGCCTGGGAGGCAGGCTGTGACCTCCTCCTGATCCTTGCAAAGCCATCACAAGGCTATCTTGGAGGTCTTTCCAGGGAGGATTCCTTTGTGGAAAGAAAGGAAAATCCTTCCTCCTTTCATTCTTTTTCTCCTAAGTCACCCATGGCCCACAAAAATGGGCCTAGATCCCCCTGTTTTCTCTGTCACTTTAGGAGAAATCTCAATGGGGAGGCACAAAATATAGAGGAGGAGATTTCTCTTTAGCGTTATTCTGTTTTCAAATGGGATGAAATGGGAGAATTTCAACTAATTGATGAACATTTATTAAACAGCTATTATGCACAGGCACTCATGCTAGGTTTAGGGGATTCAAATAGAGAGAATGAGACAAAACCTGTTCTCAATGGATCCATACAGGGCTTCTTACATTTTTTCCACTCACAATCCCTTTTCATCCGAGAAATTTTTATACAACTCTGGGTATATAGGTATAAAAAATAAGACACACAAATCAAACATTTATTTTTAATAAATCATAAAGAAATTTATTTTAAAATAATTCTTTGGTATAGCAAAATTGCATAGTGATGAGATGAATTTGCTTCTTTATTTTTACATAAAAAATTAAATTTTGGCAGAATACCTTTTACTATTGCCAAATTTTATATGGCCCTTACGTTCAGTTACACAGCCCCACCTCACAGTTTAACAAGCTTTATTCTAATGGGAGGAACAAGTGCATATATACCAAATAAATATTAAAAAATAAAATATATACAATGTAGTTAGGGAGAAGCAGTTGGGGTGGAAAAATTCATGTAGAAGGGAAGGGAAGGAAGGGAAAAATTATTTATTAAGTGCCTTTTAGGTGTCAAGCAACATGTTAAACACTTTCTAAATATTATTTCTTTTGATCCTCATAATAACCCTGGGAGGGAGGAATTATTATTGCCCCTTTTCCACAGTTGAGGAAAGCAAAGCAGATAGAGGCTAACATACTTATGTTGGGTCACACAGCTAGGAAGTGTCTGAGGCAAGAGTCAACTCTTTAATTTCTATCGAAAAAGTAATTCACTTTTCTTGAGCTTTGTCCTTAAAGAAGAGAAAGATTCTGTGGCATGCAAGTGATGAGGCATGAGAGACAATCAGCTCACAGGCAGAGGGATGGGATTAAGAGTGTGGTGGGTGAGGATCTCAATTGGAAATGGGAGGGAAGATGAGGCACAGAAGTGGCTGGCTGAAATGAGCCCAGAAACGCTGCCTCCAAACACTTGGGGCTACAGGATATATGAAAATAATTTCTGCCAATTCTTTTTTCTCCAAACCAATTCAGTCATCCAGAGTTAACCTAAGGCAGTATGTAGATCATTTTTTAAAATCACTGCAAATGAAATGCATAATTAAATGCCGTAAATTAAAAACTGACAATGTGATAAGCTTACCAAGTCTGATAAGTACAAAACAATTCATTCCCTAAAACATAGAGAAAAGTATCTTACTTTTTCAATAGGAATTAAAGATTTTTCTGTATCTGGGTCATGAGTTCAAATCTAACCCAGGGGATAATAGCTGTAAGAAACAAATTAGATCTTTTTTGTTTGCAATGAATGTTGTACCTTTTCATGATATTCCAAACCTTTCCATTATAAAGTTTTCTTATCTGTTTTTCTCAAAGAGATCACTCAAGCTTTCAGCATAAAGTAACTGAAAAGGAATCTCTCCCTGTCATGTTGTCTCAATGCACTTCAATTGTCCCTTTCCTTTCTGTTTATAATAATCTACTAGATTATATATTTCTTGAGAGCAGGGTGTCATATTAAAACTTCATTTCTTCTCAATCACACACCTATCTGGTCCTCTGCACATAGTAGGTATTAAACAAATATTTGTTAAATAAATGAATTTATTGCATCAGACCTTTTGGTATAAATATCATAACTTTATTAGTAAACTGCGATTTCACTAAATGTTTGAAGCCATTTTAAAAAACCTTTCTCTCCCTAGTTCCAAGTCCTACATACACTTAATTTTTTAAGTTAAATTTATTTAATTGTTAGTTTCATCCAATAGCTGGCTAATTCAGCAAATAAGAATTTATGAAATAAGTTGTTTAGCTGATGATCACTTTAATATTGGAGTGACCAGTAAATTGGATCTGTGGTTAAACCCCTCTCACAAGTAGAAATGGCCATAAAAGGGAATTACAATAAGACAGTTAGAGACAATTAGTAAGACTCAGAAAACAGGATTCAGAAAAAGGAAATCCAAATCTGCTGTTAATTTGCAAATGACATTGGCCAATTCCCTTCTCCTGTTGGGGCTTCATCCTCAGTAAAATGAGAGTTTTGAATCTGATGATTTTCCAAGTCCCTTTGGGTTCAGTGGCATAAGTGAGCAGATTGCAGACTTAAAATGAAAAAAAGTTGAGTTCACTTTTGCCTCAGAAATTTGCTAGCTGTGTAAGCAGGTCATTCATCTTTCACAGTCTCAGTTTCCTCATCTGTAAAAAAAAATGGGCACATCCCTCATATACAGGAAAAGGTCCACAGTAATTTTCAAGAGCAATTTATATGTTGGCTCTTGTTATGATTCCATGATATTGACAGCTTGGATCAAGAAAAGAGAAAATCCCCACCTAAAATATGGAAGTCATTAAAGCTAATGTATTTGGGGCTTCTATTATCTGCATATTTGCCTTTATTCTCCACTTCCCCATGCCCATATAGGGCTAACCAGTCAGCGGGAATCTGTAGCGCTCTAGATAAACATTAAGACTTCAGCCTGTAGGGCTGTCAATCACATACCTTTCCCAAATGCTCAAATTCATTAGGAAGGTACAAAAGCCATTAAGAAAATGTTGTCAGAAAGAATCAATCAATTTAAAGATTTAAAAGTAAAATGCCGTGTCAGTACCCATGGCAAGGTTTCCTTAACATTAGGTGTTGCCTCAGTCAGAAACACTCTGTAATAGTAGGTTCTCTCTGCAAGCTGTCAAGATGGGGATGCTGGGGAGAGGAAGGGAAACCCAAGACCCTGGACCCAAGAAAAACTAACTCTCAGTAGTGGCTGACTTTATCAGCTCAGTTTGGGTTTTACACAGCTGCTGTGGTCTGGCTTTCCTTTCTCATCCAATATATGAGTTGTCCTACAGGAAAACAAGCAGCTGGACTTGCTTCCTGGGGGTGGTGAAGTGACTTCTCAGAGACTTTTAAAAAATTACTTCTGGGGCTATTGTTTTATCTATTAAATGACAGAGAGCATAAGGTACTTTCTTATTGTTCTCAGCAAAGCTAAGTTGGAAACTTTTCTTTCAGTAGGCCTGGGCTAAGTTCACGAATTAAATTCAGAAATTCTAAATGTTCTTTAAAGGAAAGTCTTATTTTAGTACAAGTACCTAACTGCCAAAGACACAGATGTTGAGATGGAAACTCCAGCTACTTTGTGGTCAAAGAATAGTTTACTAAACCTGCAGGTTAAAAGCCTCACAACTGGCTTAAGGGACACCATGGAGAGCCAGTCATCATAAGGTACTATTTGTAAAGACTCTAAATTATTTTTACTTCTTTGTTGTTTCATTCAGCATGTAAATGGACAGGACCAGAGTCACAACCAGCTGGAAAGACCCTCCTCCATTAGCCTGTCCCTCTTGCCATTAAGTCTTGATTTTTTTGCTCAAGGCTTTACCCATGTACAAAAACACATTTTCCCCCCAGAGGAATTAAGTTAACAAGTATTTAATAGGTTATAGTTACCATGTGCTAGTAACTATGCAAAGAACTAAAGATGTAATTACAAGCAAAAACAGGCAATCCCTGTTTTTAAAGAACTTGCATTTTAATGAAGAAAGAGAATACATGAAAGGAAACTGAAAAACTTTTTTTGAAGGGGGAAGAGAAAAGAAAGTATCTGAGAGGATGTTTGTTGTCAGAGTGTTCTCTGTACTTCTAAATAACAGTCCATCTTCTGCCTCAGCATCCAAGCATAGGTTGGCCTTGCTTTCCCTCCTAATCTCCTGGTCTTAGACTACCAAGCTCCCTTCAAGGATCCAAGCAAGTGCCTTTTCACATTGTTTCCCCTACTTCCTGCACTCTCAAAACCCCTTTGTTTTTATTTTGCTTGATTTATATATTTACTCATCCTGTAAAAGTACCATAGTAGAATTAGCAGCATCCTGAGAGCAGAGACTGGTTCATATTTTGTCTTTTATTACCAAAATCTCACACATGTTCTTGACACCTAGTAGGTACTTAGTAAATGTCTGTTGAATTTAATTGAATCTATACTTTTATGCACATGAATTTATCAGACTGAGAATTATTTTGATAGGGAGCAAAGTGTCAGAACAATGAGGTATTCTGTATCTAGAGCTTTGTAATTGATATAATACCTCACATTATTTCATCTGAGCCTCTCTATAGTCCTGTAATATGGATATAACTGGTTATTACTGTTTCTGCATCCAAGATGAGATGGTGAGGATGAAAGAAGTGAAGGCTATTGGAAGCAGAATTTGAAACTAAGTCTCTTCTGACTACTATTCCACTATTCTTTCTATATACCATAGTGCTGGTTTGCACATCTCTGATAAGTGATTAGGGAAAGAATGGAGTGCTTCTAACTGGGTAAAAGCTCTAGAAAAGGAAAATCAGGATCACTGAAGTCAAATCAACTTTCTAACAGTGAGTACCTGAAACAAAATCCTATTTTATAAATATATTACTGGTACAAAGAAGTGATCTTCATGTGTCAATCACTTTTGGAGAAGATTCATAGGTAATAGATGAGTCTGTGGAAGCTAATAAAATAACTGGACAGAATATAAAGACAGAAGGGAGCCCAGAGAAAAAAGTGACCTCTAACATGGATGAAGATCCAGACTTGGAGACAAACCACAAAAGAATAAAAAAAAAGGAAGGGCTATAATTGCTCCGTCCTTGGGGAGGGAAGGAGGAAAGTGGGCAAAGAAAACCCAGAGCTTGTTGGGGGTAGGACATGTGCAGAACAAGGATAGCTATTCCCTTCTTTCAATTCATATGGTCAACACCCTTGTTCAGACCTTCATCATCTCTGACCTGTATTACTGAGGTGGTTTCCTACTTAATCTCCCTGCTCCATGCCTTTTCCCTCTCCGATTTAATGTCTTTATAATTGCTACAATAATCTTCCCAAATCATTCCAACAATGCTGCTTAAGAGTTTTCAATGGTTTCCTTTTGCCTCAAGGATAAAATACAAACTTCTAAACTTGTTTTTTAAAGCTTGATGATATGGAAAGAGCACTTATTTAAAGTCAGTAATATACATCCACACTGATGATTGCCACCTGTGGGACTTCAGGTAAATCTTTTAACTCTGGTGCCCTCAGTTTCTTCAACAAAATTCAGCGAATTTGAACAAGATGGCCAACTCTAGATCTATGATTTCATGTTCCAGTCTTCCTTTCCAAACTTATTTGATAACAGTCTCCTTCATGTATTTTAGGTACCACCCAGAATGACCCATCTTCATTTCCTTAAACTTGGCATTTCACTCACTCTCCCCATCTTTGTGCATTTGTCCAAGATCACCCCTGTGAATGAATGAACTACATCCTGGAATGAACTACATCTTCACTGTTTCTTCCTAGAATTTTAAGCTTCCTTTAATGCTCAAGTCATGCTCCCTTTCATATGGGAAGTACTTCCTAATCTTTCTAATTGTTCGATCTTTCTCAAATCTCAAATTCTCCAATATTTAGAATATTTGTGGGTATAAGACAATATTTTCCTACTCCCCATCCACTAGAAAGTTAGCTCTTTTAAGGTGGCCTATTTTTTCTGCTGAGTCTAGTGTTGTGCTTTGTACATTGTTGCACAATGCTGTACAAAGTCCTATTTGACTTGACCTGCATGTACCACAAAATACAATACTGCCCATGGAGTTTTCATAACAAAAATACTGAAGTAGTTTGCTGTTTCCATCTCCAGTAAGTTAAGGCAAATAGAAATTAAGTGACTCGCCCAGGATCACACAGCCAATAAATGTCTGAGACTATATTTGAACTCAGGTCTTTCTTAATCCAGGCCCAGCACTCTATCCACTGAGCTACCTGAAAGCCACCTGCCTGCCCTTAGTTGCAGAGTAATAATTTTATAAAGTTGGGTTTGATTTAATTGAATCGAAATATTTGAGAATTCACTAGAATATCCTAAAATAGAAATATGTATTACATTTGCTTTCTTGCCTTACACTTGTCCAAGTTTCACAATCTCTATCAAGTAATCTTTCCAACAAATATTTGAGAGATTGGTGAGGCAAGTATTATAGGATCCTGGTATCAGATATTTATAGCTAGAATGGGAATATGGGGAAAAGGCTTGGAAGTCAACTAGTTCAACCCTATCATTTGTGTGTGTATATATATAGATACACACATACATACACACACACACACACACACATATATACATATATATATATATATATATGTATATATATATATATACTATATTTAGTATATATTTAGCACCTAGGATGTGCCAGTGACTGGCAAGTTCTTTTTTTTTTTTCTTTTTTTCTTTTTTTTATTTATAATAAAGCTTTTTATTTACAAAACATATGAGTGATTTTTCTACATTGACCTTTGCAAAAAACTTTTTTTCCCAAGCTTTTCCCCTCCTTCCCCCTGCCCCCCACCCCTAGATGACAGGTAATCTAATACATGCTAAATAGGATAAATTATATGACAAATACAATATATGTATACATATCTATACAGTTATCTTACTGCGTAAGAAACATCAGATCTAGAAAGAGAAGAAGAAAAAACAACCTAAGAAGGAAAACAAAATGCATGGGGATATTCACAGAAAGCGTTAAAATGCTGTGTTGTGGTCCGCACTCAGTTCCCACAGGCTTCTCTCTAGATGTATATGACTATCTTCATCGCTGAACAATAGGAACTGGTTTGAATCACATCATTGTTGAAGAGAACCATGTCCATCAGAATTGATCATCGTATAGTCTTGTTGCTGTGTATAATGTTCTCCTGGTTCTGCTGATTTCACTCAGCATCAGTTCATGCAAGTCTCTCCAGGCCTCTCTGAAATTGTCCCGCTGGTCGTTTCTTACAGAGCAATAATATTCCATAACATTCATATACCATAATTTATTCAGCCATTCTCCAATTGATGGGCATCCTTTCAATTTCCAGTTTCTTGCCACTACAAAAAGGGCTGCCACAAACATTTTTGCACATATGGGTCCCTTTCCCTCCTTTAAAATCTCTTTGGGATATAGGCCCAGTAGAAACACTGCTGGGTCAAATGGTATGCACAGTTTGACAACTTTTTGAGCATAGCTCCAAATTGCTCTCCAGAATGGTTGGATCTGTTCACAGCTCCACCAACAATGTATCAGTGTCCCAGTTTTCCCACATCCCCTCCAACAGTTATCATTATCATTTCCTGTCATTTTAGCCAATCTGACAGGTGTGTAGTGGTATCTCAGAGTTGTCTTAATTTGCATTCCTCTGATCAATAGTGACTTGGAGCACCTTTTCATGTGACCAGAAATAGTTTCAATTTCTTCATCTGAAAATTGTCTGTTCATATCTTTTGACCATTTATTAATTGGAGAATGGTTTGAATTCTTATATATCTGAGTCAATTCTCGATATATTTTAGAAATGAGGCCTTTATCAGAACCTTTGGATGTGAAAATATTTTCCCAGTTTACTGTTACCCTTCTAATCTTGTCTGCATTCATTTTGTTTGTACAAAAACTTTTTAACTTGATATAGTCAAACTTATCTATTTTGTGATTAATGAGAACCTCTAGTTCTTCTTTGGTCACAAATTCCTTCCCCCTCCACAGGTCTGAGAGGTAAACCATCCTACATTGTTCTAATTTGTTTATAATATCATTCTTTATACCTAGATCATGAATCCATTTTGACCTTATCTTGGTATATGGTGTTAGGTATGGGTCAATGCCTAATTTTTTCCATACTGGCAAGTTCTAAGGAAATAAATACAAAGAATAAAATGCTTCCTAATAGTAATATCTATACATTTTATTGGGAGAAAAATAATTACATATAAAATGTTTATGGCATAAACATAAATTTAATAAATACATATATTATACTTTATATATTCATATACATATAAAGTTGTTAAATGCTAACTTTGTGAAGGAAAATACAAGGAATGGGGAAGCAGGAAATGTTTGATATAGAAAATGGAGCCTAAATTGCATCCTAATGGAAAATAGGAACTCTTTGGGGATAGAGATAAGAAGAGAATGCATTCCAAATATGTGGAACAGCCAATACAAAGGCACAGAGATGGGGGATGGATTGTCATGAGTGCAGAACAGAATGATCAAATCACAGAATGTGAAAAGGAAAATAATGTCTAGTAAAATGGAAAACATAGTTTTGGGCTAGATTGTGTTGGGCTTTAAAAACTAAGTAGAGCAGTTTCTAGCTTATCCTAGAGGCAATAGGAAGCCACTGGGATTGGTCCAATAGGGGAGTCACGTGGTCATATCTGTACTTAAGCAAAATTAATTCAATGCCATTGTGTAGAATGAACTGAAGTGTTGAGAAACTTGAGGAGGGGAGAGCAATTTAAAGGTTTATGTAATAAATTGGGTGAGAAATGGTTAAGAGCCTGAACTAAGGCTGGGTTAGTCGTCAGATATTGAAGAATGTTATGAAGGTAAAAATGGCCATATTTGACAATTAATTCAACATGTAACATGAGAGAAAATGAAGAGTGGAGGACAACACAGAAATTATGAACCAGAGACACTACAAAGATGACAGTGCCTTTGACAGAAAAAAAAAGAAAAGTTGAAAAAGAGAAGGGTTTACAGAGAAATAGAAAGAGTATAATTTTAGACATAATTTCAAGATGGCTCTAGGATATCCAGTATGAAATATCCAATAAATAATTGTTTCTATGAGATTGAAGTTACCTGGAGAAATTAGGTCTGGATATGCAAATCTGGGAGTTAGCTGCATAGATAGATATGCATAAGAGTTGATGAGATTGCCAAGAGATGAAGAAAGAATGAAGAAAATTATTGGGGTGAGAGGGAAAGTGAAAAGTCTGAATGATGTGGTCAAACTATTTTCATCCTCTAATCTCAGCCTTTGGGGAAATAATCTCCATTTGTTTCTATTAATATAATCTCCCCATGTCTTATCTAAATCCAGCATCTCCAGAGGGTTTAGCACAGTGTTTTGCACATAGACATTTTACTGAATTCAAGGTAGTCATTCAGTAAAATACACTGGGAGATGATTGCCTTTGAATCACTTTCTAATTTTTTATGAACTATATGAAAGCATATCACAAAGTTATAGAATCTTAAAGTCAAAAGAAGTTATCTGGTGATGTGACTTGTCCAAGATCAAAGAAATACTTAATGGGTTTTATTAAATGTAGAGAAAAATTCTAATTAATTTAGGTTTGGGAAAAAATCTTTTTGAGAATATTATCCAACCTGATGTATTATGAATCACTGGTCTACATTAACCCAGGTTTCCTAGGTCTACCTATTTCCATCTGGGCACAAGTATGCATATGTTCTTATAAGATTTGTTCTCCACCAGTGTGACAGAATTGTGTGATTCATTTAAGCCAATTTTCCACTGGACCTTATGTGTGAGAGCAGGTCTAGAGTAGTTTTTTTTTTTCTTGTAGAAAAAGAACACTTCTTGGTTTGGAAATTCTAAGTGCTTAAATTCAGAGGATACAGTGCCAGCCTCACTGGCATACTTTTAAAGAGAAAGAGCTTGTGAAAAGCAAAAAAATTAAAAAGAAAATTATTCCAGAGTTAATCCTATAAGAAGGAAGGGGTTCCACATGGATCAGATGGATGAATCAACCAATATTTTGCTTGATGTTGCTGAAGAGTTTGCTGGATCATTCCAGTGAATTTTCTCGTTTCCTTTTCTGAGCAAAGAGAGAAAGTCAAGGAATGCTTTTATGTGGTTGCTGCATTTCCAAATGTTTCACAATGATTGACAGCTCTGCATTCATATTCCCATTATGACACCTGCAGATAATGAGATATCTTGAAACCGGAATTTCCAGTGCTTGAGCCTGCCAGGAATATTATAATCAGTGTTCTAGCAAGTCATTCCCGCTGCACACATGACCTCTACAAATTTGAAATGTCAAAACACAGCCAGGAGCTGAAACCAAGGCCACTCTACTCCAAGTGGCTATTTGGCTTTTGAATGTAGAGAAAGGAGTCCTTTATCTCAGGAGAATTATGGATTACCAGAAAATAGTGATCTTTTCATTAACCTATATGTATTCAGCATGTAGATAATGTCCACCTTTTATCATTCTCATAGCCCGTGTCCACGGAGACAATGTGAAGTGGAGGGTTAAGCATTTCCCTGGTGAATTGGGGCCAATTCAAGGGATAATTCAGGCCACCCCAAACCTTTTGTCCTCAATAGCAAATAGGAAGCCTGAGTTCTGCAGATAATATGGCTGCCTAGAATAACAGAAGAGTGACATATTAGAACTAGAAGGGACCTTAGAATTCATCTTATTTAATCCCTTCCTTTTATAGAAGAAGAAACTGAGACCCAAAGAGGTCATATGCAACTTGCACATTCTCACCTAGATGATGGAAGTGTATTCTCTTCTGGGTAATTTCCCTTTATCTGCTCTTCACTCAGGCTGTGTATGAGCGTTTGCTACCTGTCCATCTCTTAACAAGGTATGGAATTCATCTATTTTCAACATAGAGAATGGATAAGTATGACTTAAAAAGAAAATAGATTCTATTGACTGAATCAGACTCTTAGTGCATCCAATAGAATGGACATTCCTTGAAGACAGAATCTAATTTTTGTTTGTTTCATTTTGTTTTTATGTCTTTAGCACTTATCACAATGCCTGGCATGACAAATACTTATGAATTAAAACAGTTAATCAAAAAAAGGAACTTTTAAAACATGATGGACTTGGGATAGCAGAGAAAATGGATTCTAAACATGATATATGCAGAGAAACTAAACTAAGACACTTTTACCGATTCTTCCCAGGACATAAGGGAGAGGAAGAATATTAAAACCTCCTCTTTATTTCTCTGGGCTTCTCTGGTTCAGAAAATCCTACTGGGCCTATGTATACCAAGCACACACAGCCTAAGCCTCCAAGTTAGCAGAACTATAGGGTGAAAATGATCAATTCATTCAAAGGATCCCTAAAGTGAGATCAACCAACCAATTGGACTGATTCTATTACTTGTAGTGTCAGGTAATAAAGGGTCAATGCCTTCTTCCTTTCTGTGCTTCAACTAATTCAATTAAATTTAGATCAGCTTTTATTGGATGCCTACTGTATGTAAAGGTTCATTGGTAAGTATTTTTCCCTTGATAACATGATTTCAGCAATGAGTTTATCTTCACTTGTGATAATTACATCAATGCCTTCTCATCCTGCGAAGTTCTTGTCCATGATCTCCAATAAATCTTCCATAAGAGATCAATCCACCTCTGAATCGTCTACATATTGGGGACATCAGCACAGCTCTTGGGCTAGGCTTCTATAATTCTTCCCTCACTCTATATGACAAGCTCACCTTCATTTCTAATCATACATTTCCTTGACGGCAGAAATCAGAATAGGAAAGGAACTTCTGACTTTACTGGTATAAGGAACTCCTAGTTAATGAGACTTTCTCATTTGCTATTTATATTTTTAGCTGAAGATACTGAGAGGGTAAGTGACTTGTCCACAGGTTCACAACCAGTATATGTTAGAGATAGGACTCCAAGGTCAGCTGCTAGAAATTGTCTTCTTAGATATAAGCAGTTATATCTTGGATTGTATAGTCATAATGTAAGTACAAAATATTGGACCTAGAACTGAACAGAGAAAAAGAGCTAGGGTGTCTTTGGAAAACTACATAGTTCTTTTAATAAAGGACTCTTCAAATCCTTCTCTACTTGGCCTCTATTGATTTTTTCAGATCATTATAAATTACTCCCCTTTCTTATACTATATAATCCAGGTAAATTAGTCTTCCCTCTGCTCTTCACACAAAGGACTTCATCTCCCACCTCTATACTTTTGTATTAATCTGATGTGTAGAATACCCTTCCTCTTTACTGACATCTCATGGAATCTCTCCCTTCCTTCAAATTGTAGCTCAAGTATCACCTTCTCCAAAAATCGTTTCCTGACTAGTATGCTCACTTCTTAACTATTTTATATTTAATTCCCTTGCATTTGTTCCATATATATTTATTCTATATACATTAATTTATCTGCATAATATGAACTAGAACAATGTCAGCAGAAACTGCCTTTTCTCCCCTTTATATCTCTAGTGTTTAACATGGAGTGGATTGTGTTTGTTTATGTCCAACTCTTTGTTACCCCCTTTGAAGTTTTCTTGGCAGAGATACTGGAGTGATTTTCCATTTCCTTTCCCAGTTCATTTTACAGATGAGAACATTGAGACAAACAGAATTAAGGGACTTTTCCAGGGTTCCACAGCCAGTACATGTCTGGAGGCCAGATTGGAACTTAGGAGAATGAGTCTGCTGGACTTCAGACTTAGCATTCTATCCACTGCACCGCCTAACTGCCTTGAACATAGATTAGGTGTCTAATAAATGCTTGTTTGTTGTATTGATTGATTCTGGCTTTCATCCTGAAACAAAAGTTTACTTTTTTAATTACAATATTTTTCTAATGGTATCATTTGCCTGCAAGTCATATGATATCATAGTATTGGTCTCCAAAGAATGAAAACTAAGGATCATCTACAAAGCCATGAAGAGGCATCCAGTGGCTGTGAGCAAACTGCAACCTATTACTAATATAGCAGTCCCTTTGGGGTTACTTTTCAAAATCCCACTGGCACTGACATTGGCAAATAGATTACCAGAGGGAAGCTAACTTTTTCTCTCCTGAGTATTATAGGCAAAACTGTGATGGGTTGAGGTTTGCTTTCTAGTACAGGCATACCAAGGAGATATCGTGGGTTCAGTTCTAGACCACAGCAATAAAGTGAATATTGCAATAAAGTGAGTTAACAATTTTTTTTGGTTTTCCAATACATATAAAAGCTTTGTTTACACTATACTGTAATCTTTTATTTTTCCCACTTAATAAATAGCATTTAATTTTTTTTCCAATTGCATATAAAGATACTTTTCAACATTTACTTTTATAAGATTTTAATTTCCAGTTTTTTTCCTTCCTCTTCCCTCCCCCCTTTTCAAGGCAGCAAGCAATCTGATACAGGTTATACATGTATACTCGTATTAAACATATTACTACATTAGTAATGTTATGAAAGAAGAATCAGAACAAAAGGAAAAAACCACAAGAAATAAAAAAGTGAAAATAGTTTGCTTTGATCTACATTCAGACTTCATAATTCTTTCTCTGGATATGGATAGCTTTTTCCATCATGTGTCTTTTGGAATTGTCTTAGATCATTGTATTGCTGAGAAGAGCAAAGTCTGTTAAAGCTGATCATCATACAATGTGGCTGTTACTGTGTACAATGTTCTCCTAGTTCCACTCACTTCACTCAGCCTCAGTTCATGTAATATACTGTAGTCTTTTAAGTGTACATAATATCGTGCTACCAAAACCACAACATACATATCTTAATTAAGAAATGCTTTAGTGCTCAAAAAAAAAAACCAAAAAAACCCCACATGCTAACCATTCTCTGAGCCTTCAAAAAGTTATAATCTTTTTGCTGGTGGAGATTCTTGCCTTGATGTTGATGGCTGCTGAATGATCAAGGTAGTGTTTTCTGAAATTTGGGGTGCCTATAGCAATTTCTTAAGATAAAACAATGAAGTTTGCTGCATTTGTTGACCCTTCCTTTGATGAAAGATTTGTCTACAACATATGACTTTGTTTGATTCTATTTTACCCATGGTCGAACTTCTTTCAAAAACCCTGCCACTGCTTTATCAACTAAGTATATATTACTCTTCAATATTGTGTCTCAGAACATAGGGAGGCCCAAGGAGAGGGAGAGAGGTGGGGAATAGCCAACCTATTGAACAGTCAGAACATACATAACATTTATCAATTTGGTTTGCCATCTTATAATAGGTGTGGTTCATGGTATCCTGAAACAATTACAACAGTAACATCAAAGATCACTGGTCACAGATCACCACAACAGATATAATAATAATGAAAAAGTTTGAAATATTAGGAATACTATCAAAATGTGACACAGAGACACAGCATGAGCACATGTTGTTGAAAAAAAAATGGCACTAATAGACCTGCTCAATGCAGGATTGCCACAAGCCTTCAATTTGTAAAAGAAAAAAAACCTCACAATATCTGCAAGTATGATAAAGTAAAGTGCAATAAAACAAGGTATGTCTTTACTATTGCTCATAACCCCTCATTTTGTGTTATCTTCATTACCAATTAAGCACTTGAAATCTTGATATCAATTAACCAAGCAGTCTTAATTAACTTTTTGTTAGGGACACTTATTAAGTAGTCATAATAATAATAACAGTTGGTACAAAACCAATCTCCTCCTACACACTTCTCCAGGAGAGCATACAGAGTGCAAGAAAAGTGAGCTCAAGCTCCCTTAAAATTACTTTGCCTCAATTTTCTTAACTGTAAAACAGTGATAAAGGGTAGCACTTTTGTCCCAGGGATATTGTGAAGATCAAATGAGATATTATTTGTTTTTTTTTAATTTTATTAATACTTTTTATTTGCAAAACATATGTATGGGTAATTCTTCAACATTAACCCTTACAAAGCTTTCAGTTACAAATTTTCCCCCCTATTCCCCACCCCTCCCCTAGATGGCAGGATATCCACTACATGATAATTATGTTAGAATACTTAAGAAATCGAATATATGTATACTTATTTCCACACATAATTTTTGTGCAGGAGAAATATCTACAAGAAAGAATAATCAAATAAAGGAAATACAATACAAGCAAACATCAATAGAGAGCATGAAAATGATATGTTGTGGTCCACATTTCATATCCCTCTCTCTGGGTGTATATGGCTTTCTTCACTGAACAATTGGAACTGGTTTGAGGCATTTCATTGTTGAAGAGAGTCATGTCCATCAGAACTGATCATCATATAGTATTGTTGTTGCCGTGAAAAACGATCTCCTGGTTCTGCTCACTTCACTTAGCATCAGTTCATGCAAGTCATGAGATATTATTTGTAAAGAGATAAGCACAATGCCTGGAACATTATAGGAGTTAGATAAATACTTATTCTTTTCCTTTGCCTTCAAGCTTAAAGAGCACAGCTGACCAATGGATAAATCACAGTTACTGATTATTGGAAGCTGTTTTCTCTTTCCATGGAGTCCTCCTTATGAAATTTATGAGGTTGGTGTAGTTCTCTATGCTTCAAGCATCAATGCCCTTATAGAATCCTGGAGTCACTTTCCTTCAGTTGATTGTCATCCTCCTGCCACTGCTATTCCAATGACAGTTCAACCAACAGCAATAGGAAGTCCATATTTATCCAACTTTCTGAAGTCCACAAAGTCAAAGGGTGGGGTGAGAGGAGGAGAATATGTGATACTAGTTGTATCTGGGTTACCACCAGCTCTACATTGCTTCATTGAATAGGCAAAATAAGTCAGCTTTACCAAATTCTCTCAAAGCTTTATCACTAAAGCAATTGTTGCAATACTCTTGTTAGAATGCTCTCCTTTTATAGATAAAAGTCCAGAGGTGTATTTAATTCTTCCAGCCAATCCCCAAATATTTGTTGACGTCATCAAAAGACTCAAAAGTACTTTCTCCTTAGATTTTTGATTGATTAGACTGACTGATTCAATAGGGATGTCTAGATTTTGTTCTTTCTTAGTTTATGCCTTTGATAGATTAATGCTATAACTCAAAGAGGCATTCTCACCTATTAAAGGTTTGAAGATTACATAAATTAGGGTTGGGATGCTGAACACTCTTGTTATACTATCAAAGAATGTGTGGAATTATATTCTCATGGCATAAGAGAAACATTGAAAAGGATATCATGAGTAATATACTTTATGTATAAAATAAAAAGAAGGTAGGTCAGTTCACATGATGAAGCTGAGGGATAGTTGGTGGTCTACCATGCTACAGAAGCCTCCTTAAGCTGGAAGTTCACTCCAATACTGGCCTTCTCCTATTAGAAGTACTTTCCAATTTAGGAAGACTTCCTCAATTGGATGGTTCCTCTCAGGACCTCCAATTTAGAGAAAATGTCCTGAATAACCATAACTTTACCCTCTCTACCAGATTTCACCACTATCAGATACCTCTCTTTCTATTTAACACACTCCTGACTCTACAGACTTTTTCTACCATGCCTAGTCCCTTTTGAACCCTGTTATCCCCCTCAGCATACATACACTTTTCAGAACTCTTCTAAAGTACTATCTTCTCTTATTAGAATTTAAGGTTCTTAAAAGCAGAGGTGGTTTTTCAACTTTTATTTGTATTCCCTGTACTTAGCACAGTTTCTTGTACGTAGTACACACTTAATAAATGCTTGTCCATTTGACAGCCTCCATGTTTATTCCCTTGTGTTTTCAATCAATGTCATGATATTGAAAGAAACTATTCCTAAAATATGGAGTGGACCTCTGTAAAAGATTAAATGAAAGACCTAAACAGGAATTATATAAGAGGAGAGGTACAAGTGGGTAGTGAATTGTATCACTAGAAGTAACCCCTAAATCAAGGATGTCAATGGTTCTTCAAATAATTAAAGCATCTGTTTGCTCCTATCCATATATCAGTAATTGTTAGAAATAATGGCAAACTGCTTATACCCACTCTGCATCTCTGTTGCATTTTGGGTCATCAGAAATTCTGCTTCTTCTGAGACAACAGTAGTCCAATATTTGTCATCATACAATGCTTCTCAGGAAAAATGTTTGTTAGATGCCAAAAAATGTAAATCCCCAGGAAAATCTAAGGGCAAAAAGACTAAAACCATGATTTTCCTTTTATGTAGTCACCTATCAAGAAATCAGGACTGACCCAGCACAGGTACCTTGCTATTTGCCCTGACCTGACTCACTTCCCTTATCACTTCACTTACCTCACTTCTAGAGACCAATTCTGCTTTCTCCTCTAAGTTAATCCATTCAGTTTTGGCCTTTTATCCACAGATGAACTATCTTCATTTAGGGTGAGTAAAAATTCACTTAACCCGCCTTTACTAGTTGAAATCAACTCATTGTTTACATTCTATTTAGCCATCCATCAGGAAATCATAGCCTACTTGAGCCAGCATATTGCTATCTGTCCAGACAATTGCATATAAGTGTACTTGTGCGTGTATATTTGTGTAACATAAGCACACACACACATATATATTTTTTAAATGTATAGCAAAGAGAAGGATATATATAGTTAAGGATATGTATAGTATATATAGAAGGATATATGTAGTATATATAGAAGGATATACACACACACACACACACATATATATTTTTAAACGTATAACAAAGAGAAGGATATATGTGTGTGTGTGTGTGTGTGTGTGTGTGTATGTAAAGAGTATGAGGGGAAAAAAAAAAAATATATATATATATATTTCCCTTCATAGTCTTTCCTCCTTCCAGGTTTCCATTTCTTGCTCTTTCCTTTGGAAAACTACTAAAATTAATACTACCATTGGGAAAGGTGTGGCAACTGATTGACCTATTCCTCCCCAAATCAGAATTATCTTCTTGGATCCCTTATGTGCTATATGATCTTATGAAGATATAAGCTTTTGGAGGATCCGAACTGTCTCATTTTTGTATTTGTATTCCCAGCACCCAAGACAGTTCCTGACAAATAGTAGGCATTTAATAAATGCTAATTCATTTTTTAATCAGAATGAATTGAAAGGTCCCTTTCAATTCTGAAATTCTGTATTTAATCCTTCAATTAAAGAAAAGGCCTTCAAGTAACCAGTCAATTCATTCATTTAAAAAAAAATAGTAATCAATCCTGGTAAATATATCAGTCAGATTGTTTGCATGGCTTCACTTGAAGCACTCACTGTATGTATGGAAATTTCCTTTAAGTTCACTCCAGAGGCAGCATTGTATAATGGGAAGAGCCTTAGAGTCTGAGGATCTGATCCCCATGTTCATACCAACTGCTGGGTAACCATCAGTAAATCACTTAACCTCTAGGGACCTCAGTTTCCTCATTTGTAAAATGAGGGAGTAGGACAAGATGATCCCTAAGGTCCTTACCAGCTCTAAATCCTTTGGTCCCATGCTCTTTCCTAAAGGCCCCACATTTATAGGCACAAGAATATAATGGGGGAGGGGGAGGGGGTGAGAGGAAGAAATGTCAAGTCTAAAAGATCATTCCCTCAGGGGAGCCATTTACATATATACATTTGCCACCTAGATCTCTTTCTCTCTCTCTCTCTCTCTCTCTCTCTCTCTCTCTCTCTCTCTCTCTCTCTCTCTCTCACAACTTGTACCCTAGCTGCTTTGTTCCCACTACCAGATACCTCTTTTTCTATTTAACAATCACTGCCCTCAACCCATACACCTTACAAAGCTTCCTCCCTCTCCTATGCAGTGCTGGAATTTTAAGACCAGGGCTGAATAAGACAATGTTCTCTTGTTATGTACACATTAAACTGAGCATATTCAGACTCTGCCAGGCATGGCTCTCTTTGCTCATTTTACCTTTTTTTCATTTTCATAAGAAGCAAATTGAATAAAACTATTTTTTATTAATGAATAGCAATGGAAAAAGGCATGTTTTGTTTTTTTTTTTTTTTTTTTTTTTTTTTTTTTTTTTTTTTTTTTTTTTTTAAAGAGAAACCCTGTTTCTTAGTGAGTGAAGGAGGAGATGGGAATCACTGCTTTTTTGGCTGATCTGGACCCGTCACGGAGGGGAATATATTAAATAACTGATAAATGACACAATTTTAGTAACCATGGGAAAACATTCTTTCCATAGTGTCCAAGAGCTAGATAAGCTAATCGAATAATGAGAGTGGGAGTCAGGCTGGCAAATCTGAGCCGCCTTGAGAAAGGTGCTGAACTCCAAAGCACATATTTCACGTTCACAGCAGTCCCAGAATTTCTTGTAAAATTCCCCATCATCTGCGGCTATGCCCATCCCATGAAGCAAAGTGAGTTTTTTCATCCTCAGAATGAGTCCTGCAGGGCATTCAATACCAAGAAATACAAACTTTAAAGGAGAGTTTCTGTCGCACCCAGCAGCCAAACCCAGTAGT